>BGPR01029189.1:0-19434 GCA_013235015.1 Araneus ventricosus | reverse complement strand
TAATAACAGTGTTATAATTCAAATTAGAATAAATTGCCCATAAAAGATCGAACATTTAACAATAATAACAGTGTTGTAATTCAAATTAGAATAAATTGCCCATAAAAGAGCGAACGTTTAAAAATAATAACAGTGTTGTAATTCAAATTAGAATAAATTGCCCATAAAAGAATTGCTCTGATTTTGCCCAGGAAATTCTTATTTTCGGTAAGTGCATATTTTGGAATGTCATTTTTCACAAGTAAGTGATCTATAACTCTAGTTTTGTCAGAAGTTATATACAGTCGAATTTCTATATATCGAACTTGAAGACTCCTGAAAAAAAATTCATCATAAAAATTTTAATATACAGAAACATATATTTAAATTTTTCCTCATTTTCTTACTAAGAACAATTATGCATAATAAACTCGTATTCCTTAAATTGATTATTAAACGTAATTAATTAATTTAATTATGTGATTATAGAAATTACATTAATTTTTTAGGATTAAAGAAGTCTCAAAAGAATAAAACTGTAAATATATTTAAGAAATATATTTAAAAGATGTACAAATGACAACGATTTTTCAAAATTGTTGATGCCATACTTGTCAAAATTTCATATTTCTTTTTCGTATCTTCATTTTTTATCCGTTTTCTACATCTTTTATTATTCTGAACTTTTCTGAATTTAAATTAAAAATTCGCTCCAAGTTAGGAAACGGATTCGTAGAGCAGATGCTAAGAATAGCATATAACTCACCGGCAAGTATCCATTGCTTTTTTTTTGTAAACGTCTTTCTATACGAGAATTTTTATTGCAGTAAGAGTCGGTGAATTTTTAAAAATTTAATTTATATTCCTCCTTATGAACGAAATCAATGGTTGCTTTTTGACCGTAATAGATGCACATAATTATTTTATACTAAAATTTTGTTCGATATATAGAAATTTTATTCGATATACAGAAATTATTTTCTATTGAAAATCCAAGATTTCTGAAAAAAGCTGTGTGTATAGAGATTTTCAATGTATTGAAGTTCGATGTTGAGGGTTCCCACTTTAATTGCTTGGTGGGTTCCGTCTCCCAATACTTTACAGCGGTGTAACGATTCTGGGCCGAGACAGTTGATGGCTTCAATATCTCGCCGTCCACGTGCTGGACTAAAACAAATTGCTATAAAGAGAAGGAGACGAAATTAATAACTATGATTTCATTGCTATTCATAGATATATACCCAAATAACGTTGAGGCGTCTTATTTAATCAAAGACAATTTTGGCTCCCTGTCGGAGTGCATTTGCAGATCATCTTAACAAAGCGAACGGGACAAATAGCAATACAGTCCCGTATGTACGGGCCGTATGGCAACGCTACATATCACCTAACATAAAACTGCACATAGTCTTATGCTGTATTGTGACGTCACTTTATTATTCATTCCACAAAATGCAAAGTGGAGACGAGGCGCATTTGACGTGTTTAATTTGGGCATAAATTGAGTCCAAAAAAACTGCGTTTTATGTCTGTGATTCTGATCATCACAGACGCGCAGTGTGGAAATACTAAGGGATAGTTGTCACTCTCACCAGAAGTGATCGTTGTGTGTTGCATTAAAAGCTTCATAAGACGAAATCCAAATAAAGCCATCAGGAAAAAATTACGTTGATACACTTTTGATTTCACAAGGTCGTAATCTTGCCGAAAAGATAAAAAGATCCGTCTTCGCCGCGAGGCGGTCACTCAGAGTAAGCAAAGAAGCTCTCAAAAGAAAGATAATGTTTGATATGGGAAAAGAATTACGTACTAACCGGAGGCGAAGTGCTTGCGGGCACGGAGTATGCGTGCTCTCTTTTTTTCAGTCTAAATGCTCTGAGATTTCAATCAATCACTCAAGTCCGATTAATGAAATTTTCATAAAATGAGATAGCAGCAGTTCGACTCCTCACTCTCATCCAGTGTTTATGCTAATCCTATATTTGTGCTGACTGAAAGTTCAAGGATGATTTCAAAAGCAAAAATTCGCGTGTCTTTACGCCTATAAAAACTGAAAATAGGTCGTCACGACTTGTTTACTGACGGATTTATCTAGATTTTTTTAAAAATAATGACAGTTTTCACTTGTTCTCACTGTTTTACAGTTCACGAAATGCAAATATCACTCGGCGAAATAACTGATTACATCTTTAGTTAGGATGAAACAATGTGAATGCAATCAAATAACTGTGGAAACACGGGTCATTCTCATGAAAAAGTTACAGATAGCTAAACAAAATTTAATTTACAAAAGTATGTGAAAAATCTTAAAAATTGCATGGATGTTTCCATTTAAGCTTACTAAATAACCTTATATTAGTGGCCAATAAAGTTTCTATTTTATTTTTCACTGTTTTTTATTGTAAAACTTTTGACCTTTTTACGAAGGAGACATGATAGTCAGCGGAACTTTTACATTCTAAAAGAAATCACAGTTGACTAACTATTGGGCAGATTAGGTACAGGTTTATTTTTTATAATTAAACAATAAAATTAGTTATTAAAAACCAGCGCAAGAAAACTTAGCATTTTAAAATAAATAGCACTTTTTAAATAATGGCACTGAGTGTGCATTAGTTAAATAATATTTAGAAACAATTTCAAATAAATGAAAGTCAACATTTTGCAGGAAAGTAATCAATTATATACTAGATTAAGGAATATCATTTATTTATTTATTAATAAACAATCTAGTAAGTCTCGTGTTAAGTTTTTTCCTACTCTCTTCTCTTCTGACTGCTTTGTCTTTTTATTTTTGATATTCTCATTTTTTCTAAAAAGTAAATTTAGCTATTAAATGTTTTTTACACATTATTGAAACTTTAATATTGTAAATATTCTATATGAATTGTTTACCTTAATTTTTTACGAGAATAAAATTTCAATTTTAATTTAAAAAAAATACAAAAGAAAATCACTAAATTTCAGAAAAAATATCTACCAAAGAACTTTTAATTGATATTATTTTAATTTATCTAACTGTATCATGATTTTTGAGATTTTGTCTCTTTCATGGACAATGCCGTCCTCTCTGTGGAGTTGCTGTGTCCACGGAGGAGACAAAAACTAAGTTTTGAATTTTTAAGTGCTTAAGTTTTTACGTGCCTAAAGTGGTACACTTATTTTTATTAAATTCGATGCTAAACCTAACAAAATTTTGTATTTTAATTATAAAAATTAGATTTTTCTTCACTTATTTATGATGTCCACGGAGTGGACGCTGAGAACTTTACCGAACTCTAAATGGAACAAATAAATTGGAATATATTCAATAAATTCGCAATAAAACGAAATTTTTCCTTAAAGAACAAATTGTCTTATAAACTCTTCCATGATGACTTGACACGAGCTGCCATTTATGATATTGTTTAAAGTTATTTTCTTTGCCCTTGGAGGGAAACTTAATTTTCCAGGGACAAAGTTTAAAAATTAATTCCTAAGTAAAGATTATATATTTTTAAAAAAATATGAAGTTAAACCTTAACTAGAGACTTTAAATTAGTTAATACTGAAGAAAAAAAGCAATTTTTTAAAAATTGTTTGAGTATCAGTAAAAATTATCTTGTGTTTCAGATGTAGGGGCGTCCACTGAGGGGACTTTTGTCTTATATTCATTGAAAAATTAGAGTTAAATAGTAAAACTATTTTAGTAGAAACGTATTGAATAGCTTTCTTAAACCTTAAATTATATATATAAACAAAAATATTGGACATTTCTAATTTTTATCACCCCGGGACAATAAAAAGCACTTTTTCGTGAGAATGACCCGTATATGCTACGGTTAAAATAAAAAAAATCTGGTTAGTATGAATAATAGCAGGTTATTATTCATATTAACCACGGTTATTAATAATAATAACCGATTAATCCCATTGACCGTAACAAGCGCACCAAATATTGCCTGTGCGTATTAAATTAGATTGACGAAAACTAAAAAAAGGCATATTAAGAATAAGTATGCCGAACAAACTGAGGCGAAAGATATTTTTTTGCTTTTATAGTTTTCAGGATATCACCCACCAACAAACGTCATTCTCCTAACAAAAACATGCACAGAAATTTCATTTAAGAAATATAACAATAAAAGTTTAAAAAATGGACGTGAAGCTTCCTTTCAGTACAATTGTACTGTAAAGGGTGTAAAATTACTTAGTGTGAGTACAAGAGACAACTCTGAATTGGACAGTCAACATGTGTGCACGGATTTCTTTCTTTTCTTCATTTTCATTCTGTATCGGATTCCGTTCCTACCTAAGGAAATCAAAATGTTTCCGTCCATCGCAGCTCGGTTTTTTGCCAGATTAAAGTAGTGAAATAAATAATTACTACTAATCGACCGAGCGAAGCGACGTTTCCGTTTCTGCTCGACCGTTCAGCGTTTCGTCTGTCTGTAAATTTGTTTGTTACGTAGTCACGTCCAAACGCGTTGATCGATTTTCTTCAACTTGTCACTAGGGTTCTTTGAGGTCATACCAAACGATATATATGTAAAAATGTTTTTTTGATTCCGTTTCAGGAGGGTGGCTGTTTCAATGTTTCGGAGAGTCAATGGCTAGTTTAACAGCTTTAAAACATTTGAATCATTTTGGTAAAGGCGAGATATTTAATTGTAATTTTGTTAATACTGATGAAAGCAGACATTTAATTGCAATTTTGTTACTGCTATTAAAAGCAGACCTTTAATTGAAATTTTGTTAATGCTGATAAAAGCAGACATTTAATTGTATTTTTTTTAATACTGATAAACGTAAATATTTGTGTTAATAATTCGCATTGAAAAAAGGAAGATAAGATCATAGTTCCATGTTGAGAATTTCTTTTTCCTGTTTAGTTAAATCTGTTAAGTTTTTCTCTCTTCTTAAGAGTATGTTTTTTCAACAATTCTTGCCATGCAGACCATACTATAAAAATTTGAAAACCGCCTCTACTCTCGAGCATACAATTTTCTACAACTTTGTTCAGTACATTTTTTATATAACTTTATTAATAAGTTAACACAGTCAAACCCCGTTATGACGGACCCTCAACGGACCGACTCAGAAGTTCGTCTTAACCGAGGTTCGCTGTATCCGTATTTGCAAAAAAAATGCCATAAAATGCTAAGATACTACTTCTATAATAAACTTTTTAATAACATAATATTTTCATTAGTAATTAGGGACAAACCAAGTATTAAATAATATACTCAATAATAAACAAACTAAACATTTACCTTTTTTTATAATTATTTGCTAATTCACTACATTGAAAAAAGATGTTATTTTTGGTTGAAAAGTTTTCAATTTTATATACAACTCGTCAATTTTTTTATCCACTATTTTAAACAGGCCCACAACAGGTTCGTCGATGTTTTCTGTGGCAAAAAATTGTTCAAAACGTTTTTGCATCTGCAATTGAAAGCCATGGTTCGTCTTGTTCTTCTTCCATATCTGAAGAATCTACAATAGAGTTGTTTTTTCATTTACTAATGCTACGATATATTCCTCACTCACTTCTCCAGATGTAATTACATCGTCGTCACAACATTCGAAATGTTCGATTTCATTTCGCGAAAAAGCATTCACTCCGTGCTTTTCTGCTCCGATAGAAAAAGTTTTTCGCTTGCCAACGTTAGACATGATCACTGCAAAGTTCACAGAATGATAAGCTAAGCAATTAAACAAAAATGGCAGAGAAAACACGTGATTGCTCCTGGGTCGTCTGACCAGAAAGTCCCCCCCTTCCCTGGTTGACACTAGGCCAGGTGTCCTTTGTCCCATTTATGGGGTTAGCAGCGACTCTAACAAAGGTACAATAGGCGAGGAATGCGGTCTCTGAACCAGAGTATTTCATGCAAAACGGGTAATTCTTGTAGAAGTTGGGTTGACTTGAGAACACTTAGTAAAGAATGTCCCTTTGGGCAAGTGAAAAGTTTGAAGTTTTAGAAATTTTCAGTTCGCTATAACCGAGTCTTTAGCGTTTGCTGTTCGTTGTAAACGCATGAAAATACATTATTAACATAGGGTTTCAGTTTGGACCATGTAAAAGGTTCGCTGTAACCGAGGGTTCGTTATATCCCTGGTTCGCTATATCGCGGTTCGATTGTATATTTGTTTTGTAAATACAGGGAATAAAATGTGTTTTAAATAATAGGCAATGAAATTTTGCAGGGAATAAAATTTGTGCATGATGTAGGAGTGCAATATTGTGCGTTGATTGGTTTAAGATTGTTAATATAGCTTTGTTAGATAGTGAATATATGTGGGGACAAAGCAGGTACCTCCTCGAGGGACAAATGATGACGTCTGGTGCCCATAGAAACAATATCGTCTTCAAAATGAATCACAACATTGGATAAACTCTTAAAGACTGCGAGGAAGAACCGGTCTCAGATTTTTTCAGGGGCAAAGCGAGGTCTGCTGTAGGCAGAATGGCTAGTAATATATAAGCAACTCGCCAAGTAAAATTATATTCAAAGAACTTCCCTCAAATTTTCTTTTTGAGTGGCGGACAAGTACATCGGTGGGCCATGAATACATTAATTTTTATATTTCTCATTTTTCCCAGTACTTTTTTTTTCTGCGAATGAATATTTTCATGGCTAAGAAACTTCAAGAGGTTAGTTCTAATTTATCTTAACTAAAATGACCAGATATCCCGGATTAGCTCTCACAGTTCCAGATTTTGACTGAACATTGAGTCCTGGTTTTAAGTTAAATATCCAGAAGAAATGTTTAAACAGACAAGCATTTCTTCTGGATTTAGATTTTTTTTATTTATAAGTAACTAGCTCGTGTTATAATAATAATAAAAAATGAATCATCAGAATTCTGAATGAAGAAATAAAAAAAAAAATCTTTTTTAAAAGTAGCTTCTGAGGAATTCTACCCCTCAACTTTTAAATGTGCATGGAATGTAGTCTTCGTAGCTTAGAAAAGAATGTCGACAGTCTGGTTTATTAGAATCACTGCATATGAAACATTCCTTCCGGTCGCCATTCACTCGGCGCTGTCAGGAGCAGGATAATTTGGTGAAAGAAAGTTCAAGAAATTTCAATTCCTCGAAAATTAAAATGGGAACTGAATCTCCGGATGTTCGAAACGTGGCGGAAAAGTCAATTTCCTTCGAAGAAATTCATCTGGCTTCCTTAAGCGATAACAATACCTCTCTTTCTGTCAATAGTCGATGACCTCATGAATGGAACCCGAACATTTGACTAAATGAGTTGTCTGATTTCGAAACCTTTTCACGACTGATAAATATCACATTCTATTCTAATGGGCGGCTTTCGAATTCTATTGATTTGACCTTTGGATAAAAACCTTTCATCTCCTCTGGCCAGATATGACTTCATTCGCTCCTTGCATTGCTGGAGCTTTAAAATAAACACTCCGGGATACAAAGTTTAGTGCTAGGGATGGCGGTTACAGCGAAAATAATCCGTTTAGTGCTAGGGGTGGCGGTTATTGCGAAAATAATCCGTTTTCGGTTATTCAGATTTTTTTTCACCGGTTTAACCTGGCTTTTATAACCGCTCAAAATAACCGGTTTTTGAAATAACGGTTTTCGATTTTATTTTATTAAAAAACAAACGCCGTTTCTGGACAAATTTTTTTTATTAATATTGTTTTTACAAAAAATCAATCCATTGGCCAATATCTATCTGCTCTTAAAGACTCTTTCAGTTATCCGCCAATCAACAGACGCCTCGAAGAAGCGGTTGTCGTTAACTGGCCCAAGATGATGAAATTCAAAGCTTCATAACTTGGTAAATTTTAGTCTAATCGAACATGACATAGAGCCTATCTTCTGATCAGGTTTCTTTTACCCGGTTATTGGATTTTAAAAAACTAACCGGTTATAACCAGGACAAAAAAAAAACCCGAAAAAACCGGTTAACCGAAACAAAAAAAACGGTAGGTTTTTCCCATCCCTACTTTGTGAAAGATAAAATTCACCCGGTCCAAGCTCACGCTCTCTTAAAAAGCTCATAATGCAATAAATCCCAGAAAACAGTTTTTAAAAACACACTTTTATTAGGGTACTGAAACGCAGAATTTTTTTATTTTAATTTTTTTCTACTTTTAAGTTTTTAATTTATAATCCGCTGTTATAAATATTATGGAATCTTGTAATCAACCTTTCTCTCAAATTCACCACCAGGTGGAGCCAAAGGTGTGAAATCAAAATTAAACGAAATTAATCGATTAATTAAATTCTGAAAATATTAAAATAGTTTATTGTCATCGAGAATCGACGGGTGAGCAAAATTTCAGAACTCCAGCGAATCAGAAGGCGAGTGAAAAATCGATCGCGAGATTTCATCATTACAAACACGAAGCAAGTCAAGTTTCATAAAAGTGCAAGATAGTATTAAACTTTTCCTAACGAGCATTACTTATCCTCTGCCTTCTGGCTGGTGCAGGTGCTATGGCACTAAACCATCATCCCCTGACACAATGGAACTAATCTACAGTAGAGTCTCCCTACAACGAAGTCTCTCTACAGCGAATTTCTCCTTATACCGAAATTTTTAATCGGAATGTTAAATAACATTCAAAATATTCTCCATATAACGAAGTGGTTGTCTCCCTATAACGAATTTTTTCAGAGGTTTATCTCGATTTTTGTCATTTTTGAAGAAAGTTGATAGTTTCTGTGCAACCAATTCGCTCACACGTGCCTGTTTCTGGAACCACACACTCTTCAAATGTGAAAATTTTTCTGAAAATTTAACATCACGAAATGCAAGGAAATGTAAAATAACGGAATTTTTCAAGCAAAATAAACGTAAGTACATACTTATACAAATTATTCTCTAAATTGGTGAATTGTCTTAACTTTTGAGCATTTTATTCATACAATAAAAATTAGTATAATTTTAACAAATTTATAATATATATTACTTTATTTTTAATTGAAAATCATAATTAAATACATTTGAACTCATCGCACATATTGAAAAGTTTGGAACATTTACTTAATTAACTGCAAAAATCTCTAATTTCCGTGTAACGAAATTTTCTCTATACCGAATTTTTTAATTGGAACCAAGCGATTTCGTTATAGGGAGACTCCACTGTATATGTTTTCTGTTCACCCTGTTGATGGTTTTAATCCTCTGTGTCTTAAATTTACAATGTCTCTTGAAAATCGAAGTAGTATTTTCTCAATACGAGGTATTTGCTTATAAAATAGAACTTCTATTAACCGTCGGGATCAGAGCTAACCGAATAGATGGATAGCAGAAATCTCTTAATGGATATGAATAGTCACGTGATTCACTGCTGGATTGGGACTTTACAAGTGAATAATACAGTCGACGCTCGTTATAACGACCACACATTATAAAGACCATTCCATTATAACGACCAGTGTTAAAATCCCCAACTGTGTTTCCCTATGCACTCTATGTTATTTTACTTCCGGTATAACGACCGTCCAGTGTCGTCTAATCCCAACACAACGTCCGAATTCAGAGGGCACTCTTCCCGGTATTTTTCCAAAATTCCCTTATTTTCTACTTTAAAATCTATTTTAGAAATATATTTTTAATTGATAAAATTTTATTTTTAATAAATAAATAAAAACATTTTATATTAACATATAATTTTAATTGATAAAAACTAATTTGAGTATTTAGTTGGAATCTCTTTAAAAATAGCTTATTTTTACGGAGCAGCTAAAAGTGCATGTGTACATTTTTTAATTATATCCACTATAGCGACCGCTCGTTATAAAGACCTTTTGCCGGGGGACGCAGAGGGTCGTTATAACGAGCGTCGACTGTACATGCATATAGCATTTAATTTTACAAAATGATCAATATAAACTTCGATATAAGAGTAGCAACGTACAGAAGTTTTATAACTATTACTACAGTCGACGCTCGTCCCCCGGCAAAAGGTCTTTATAACGAGTGGTTGCTATAGTGGATATAATTAAAAAATGTACACATGCACGTTCAACAGTTCCGTAGAAATAGGCTATTTTTAAAGAGATTCCAACTAAGTACTCAAATTAGTTTTTATCACTGGTATTAAAAATAAAATTTTATCCATTAAAAATATATTTCTAAAATAGATTTTAAAGTAGAAAATAAAGGAATTTTGGAAAAATACCGGGAAGAGTGTCCTCTGAATTCTGACGTTGTATTGGGATTAGACGGTCGTTACACCGGAAGTAAAATAACATAGAGCGCATAGGGAAACACAGTTGGGGATTTTATCAGTGGTCGTTATAATGAATGGTCTTTATAATGTGTGGTTGTTATAACGAGCGTCGACTGTAATTTACTTTTTGCTTTTTAGACGATGACGGATAACAGAAACTGGTGGTTAAACGAGTGACGTTTAATCGAAGTTTCACTGTAAATAAATATAAGACAATGCGGGGCATTTCATTCAAATTCGAGACAAATCTGTGACACCTCTTGACTTTTGTCGAAATCTCATACAGAACAGCATTCCTGTTGTTTCTTATTTTGAATCCACTCAGATAAGTGACGCATTGATAAAGTTAAACTGGTGGATTCCTTAAACCTATTCGTTGTTCAATCTCAATTTCTAAATAATTTTCATTTTGTCTTTTATTGATCTATTACAGCGTCTTCAAAAGTGTGGTCCTCGAGGCACAGCTTACTAAATCTAGGCATTGCAATGGTGGAAAAAAAAAGCTACCAAAATGTCTTCATTTTAATACTGTGTTCATTATTTTAAGTGCACGTAAATAACATCAGCAGAACTGTTTGGAACTCTCTTTTGTTTAATTTTGCTCGTCAATCATGCAGTTGCTTTAGAATTTCATCTTGGAACAAAGCTTTTTAAATTCTTTCTTCTTTCGCGCTTAAATGTTTTCTCGACCTTATTTCCATTCGAAATATTTTTAGCCATACAGAGCGCGTTCAGTGTAAATCTTTATTAAAATTGGAATACCATGGAAATGAATCATTAATCTCATTGATAAATGAAAAAAAATTGGAATAGCATGGAAACGAAGCATTAATCTCATTGATACATAACAAAAAAATTGGTATACCATGGAAACGAATCATTAATCTCATTGATAAATAAAAAAATTGGATTACGATGGAAACGAGGCATTAATCTCATTGATAAATAAATAAAAAAATAAATTTACCCTGCGCAGATATTCTTATTTGCGTAGTTGCAATTTTTGATTTTTTAAAAGTAATTTTGAATACTTTAACAACTGGTTTATAATTTTTTTTACTTACTACATTTTTGTCTTAGAAGAATGAAAGTCTTTCATTGAAGAAATTGTAATTAAACAATTAATGAGTTTAACACTTAATTTTCCCCTCTTTTCTTCTAAACCCATTAGTTATTATTATTTGCACAACTGTTGTTGAAAAGTAAAAAAAAATCACGTACAGTAGGGCAGATGAATTTTATTGATTACTGTTGAAAATTTGCATCGTAAAATCAAATAGAAGTTTGTGCTGGCACTAGAAAACTGATAGACGCATTTGGGCTGCAACGCACAGTCAAGAATTCAATAGGCTCTATGAAACGCCAGGACTCCGTATTTAAACAACAATTGAAACTAAGGATATCGATCCGAGAAACCTAAGAAACGAGACTCCTCAACAATGTTGTAAAATTCTTTTTTACAGATTTTATTCTTGATTGGTTTGTTTCGCAAAAGAGTTTAAGTAAGTTGGGTTATGATATTTAATCAAAAATAGGTCATGTTATTCAACACAAATTTGTTGAAAGTAGGCTTCAGTAATCTTTCAGTTACAGATTCTTCTTTTTTATTAAATGGGTTTGACAATTGCGTAACTTCTGTTAAAAAAATGTGGTTACAAGAATGTGCAAGATAGAAGCACAGACGAGGCGACCTTGCCAGTGTTTTAAAATAAGTAAATAAACTTGTTTATTCAGGTCATGGTCTACATTCTTTAAAGTTCTAGTATGTAAATATTTAAAATTCTTTGTTTTCGGCCCTTCTTAAAAGGAGGAGCTTTAAATCCGGTTTCTAGAAACCGGTTTTTCACAAACCAGATATTTCGACAAAAAAAAAAAAAAAAAAAAAATAATTGTCTTAGTTTAGAATTATTTTTTTTTCAAAAAACTGGTTTAAACAACAGTGTTGTATGCCTGAAGTTCGAATGTTTTATTTACCGAATTGAATACATCGAAGTTCATATCAACACTGTAAGAAAATTATATAATATTATAAATTCTCAAAACTGATCGATGTTTTGAAATACGATACGTAAAAACTCTGACTCATATTAAAATGTTAACAAAGAATTGAATGTTGAAATATTGAAACTTGAAATTTTAGGAAAGAATCGAGTCCATTCGCATGACGTCACAGTGACACGACAATATTTATTGCGCATGTCCTCTGATAACCGACAGCTAGCTCTCTTATGCTGAGCTGTGAAGCCAGGCCTTTATTTCCGTTATAAGATGCAAAATGGATTAAAAAATTCAAGAGGCGCGGCGCATGGTTTAATTTTGGAATACATTCTTTAGTGTGAATTCATTCCAACAAGTTGTTAAAATTATTAATATAAAAAAGTTTGCACGAAACAAGTGGAGACGGCTTAAAAATTTATATTCAGTGCCAATATGGTAATATGAAATCCGCCAAAGCCATCTTTTTCATTCAGTGTTTTATGCTATATTCAGTGCCAATATGGTAATATGAAATCCGCCAAAGCCGTCTTTTTCATTCAGTGTTTTATGCTATATTCAGTGCCAATATGGTAATATGAAATCCGTCAAAGCCATCTTTTTCATTCAGTGTTTTATGCTATGAGCAGTAATATTTATTTGGATAATACAAATGTATTGAAACATCATCTATCTCTACTAATAATAAAGGAGAATATGTGTGTGTGTCTGTGTGTTGGTCCTCTACAGGGCAGACCGCTAGACTTAGAGCTACGAGATTTGGCACAAACATACTTTGAAGGGTGGGAATGTGCGCCTCGGTGCCCTCTTTTTGAAATTTTAATTAATTAAAAATTAGGCGAAATTTCGGCGTTTTTCCTTAATAACGTTACAAGAACGACTACAAAAGTAATTAATTGCACGGAAATATGATTGGTATCACAGAAAAGCTAGTTTTTTGAATTTTAAAGTGGCGTAAAAATGATGGTGTTTGTTCAATAACATGCTCCGAAGTTACTGAGGAAAAACGTTAGCATTTCGATTATTTTTTTAATTAGTTAAGAAACTAATTGAAATTTCGAAAACTCCTTTCTCCCTCAGCACTTACTTCCCACTAAGTGCAAAATGGTCCGGTTTGAGCAATTTGGGCATCATACGTCACTAGATTTACCGATAGTATGGCAGACTAAAAATATCGCCATGTTAAAAAAACACAAACTTTCAGCCTGATGATTATCAGAACGTGATGTTCAAAGATCGTTTTGGGGTATAATTTGTGCGGTTTAGGGGGAAAATATTCGTTTTATTCTCTTTGATTTCTCTCGAACTTTTATTTTTTGAAATAACTTGCTCAGCTCGGTGGTACCGTGTGAATAGCTGGGCCTCAGATTCCAGGATAAAATCTTTTGATCTCTTTTCGGTCTTTTTATTGCTAGAGACGGAAATTCCTCATCCATAGGCAACGCATTTAACCTTCCAGGATTGTGTAAAAGGATTTTAATTTTATGCCTTCAAAAATAAACATTCAGTTTAAAGATTTATACTTAATAAAACAAAAATAAACTATTATTCTTTTAGCCTGCTGACATGAATGATTATACAAATCACTCTGAATAACGTGGCATTTTTACGCCAAAAATAATTAATTTGTGTTTTTAAATCTGAAGAATTGAAAGAGATGCGTTCTTAAGATTTGTAATCTTCCTACAAAATTGAACTAGCTGTTTCAAGAAGGAATAGAAACATTACGTGCAGTGGCGAATCTAGGATTCCGGTCGGGGGGGGGGGGGGTGAGGTCATAAAAACTTTGTAACGTGGTGATGAATGTCAAACTTCAAGGCTAAAGTAAACCAAAACTCTTTAACTTTACAGACTTGACTCACCTGGCAATAAGAATCATAAAGAACACTACAATACTTTCGATAATTTAATAAAAATTACAATGAAATAACTACCCAAAAAATGCCTTCGACCGCGTCAATGCTACAAGTACAAGTGGAATGACTACAAAAGTAGCAAAGTTTTCGAGCCTGTCAAGCCAGAAAGCAATGTTGAAATGTTTTTATTATTTTTTATAGAGAGAAATTAAGAAAAAACAGTTAAAATGATGTTAAATGAAATCAAGAATTCTGGCTTGGCTCTGGGGGGGGGGGGCTATAGCCCGATAGCCCCCCAGGATTCGCCACTGATTATGTGTATATAAAGAACAAATATCTCAGGAAGCTTAATGTAAGTCCAGACATGAGGTGACATCTATGTTAGTTTGATCCTAATTGTATAAAACTCAGCTCCATGAAGCGAATTCAAGGATCGCATTCAAACGGTCTTCCATTTGAAAAGTTGATCATGGCGATGAGTATTTGTTAGATTTCATTACAAATTATTACAATGAAATCTATAAATTATTACTATAGCGAAATTATTTCAATGCTGTTTTCGTTAATAAGGACGTGGAGCTAAAACTATTATAAAAATGGAATTAAATGTAAAATCAAAAATAAATCCTACGAATGTTATTAACTGTAGTCGAATAGTGTGACTCCCCTGTGTGTGTCGTGAAGCTGAACTGTCTTTAACAAAATTCATAAAACCTTCTTTGTGCGAAAGAATGTTTGCGGAGGGGGGGGGGGGCTCCCCCACCCCACGCGGCCCCACTCAAAAATAAAAAGACGAATCAAGTGGTACGGGAGGAAATAAAGGTTGGGAAATGTAGCCGCTCACTGTTAGCTGTGAAAAATGCAACTGCAATCATTAAGTAAACCACTGATGTAAAGAATCTCATATAAAAGTTTAATTCAAAAAACAATAAATGAGAAATATAGAAAGTTTTTTTACTTCCAGAAAAAACAGTTTTTGGTTTCGTTGCCTTTTTTAACAGCTAAAAAAATTGTGTGTAAAATTCGACGATTCAATTCATATTGGAATTTTAATCATTTATTATCAGATAAATTGCATTAGAAAAATGCTGAACAAAATCAACATTCAATAGATATTGAAAATCAATAATAATAAACATATGCTTTAATAACAGATAATCAAAACTATATGGCACACACTTTAAGCATGTTTGAAATTTATTGTATTCTGTTCTTATCGGCTTATTACTCTTAAAAAACTAACTGTATGCTTTTTAAGTTTTATTTTTATATTTTGCATTTTTCTGAATTTGATGAACTTTTAATTTAATATTAGAGTTAGTTCACGTGACGCTACTATTGCCTAACAACGTTACAGTACAAATCAACTAATTAATATCATCTTGCGTTATATTGTAATGGCACATCCTTTTTCCTCTCGAGTAATGCGCTAGGGGTTTCAAAATGAAACTGTCTTGGTGCATTTTCACTGGAGTCTGAATAGACTCTGTTATCAGTTAATAAATTTCACTGTTGTATGATTTACAGGATTGAAACGTATTTCTGCTGTAACTATTTTTATCCAAGGTGAATGCCTGTAATTCCGTCTATTATAAGAGGATCATTTCTTTAATTTTCGAAATCAGAGTTTGTATCCTAAGAATTTAAAACATGCAAACCCTGTAAATTAAAACATATACAGTGGCTCCCAAAAGTGTTCGTACACTTACGATTTTCAATGAAATAGAGTTCTATCCATTAATTAAAATTAATATTTCAGAATAAGTATTTGTTAATAAGATCTATAATCTATTCTTAACAAATCTACATGAAATATTTTAAAAACATAGTAAAACTTTATTTTTAAGAAATAAATAATCAAAAAGTAACAAAAACTTTATCTCACAAAAGTCTTCGTACACTGAAATATTTTCGGATAAATTCATAATTTAAATTATCGTCTGTCGCTTTATTTTTATTTTTGCATTGTGGTGGCATTTAAAAAATCGTTTGGCTTTAATTTTTGCTTGCTTACACCGTAATATTCTATTTATTATTTAAAAATGGCTCGTAGTCATAAAGAAACAACAATCAGCATTCGAAAATTGATTATTTTTCATCATAGCAGTGGTAAATCAGTTCGGAATATCGCTAAATTAGTTAATTTATCCCATTCTACAGTGCAGTATGTGATAAAACGCTTTAAAGAAGAAAATTGGATCGAAAACAAGGTAAGAAAAGGTCGACGGGCAAAGTTAACAAAACATGATCAGAGATTTATAATTAGAAAATTTCTGAAAAACACACGTTTGAGTGCTTTAAAAGTTTCAGCAGAGTTTAATTAAAAATTTTCTACTTCAATTTCACCTGAAACTGTTCGATGAGTTGTTAGAGCAGCTGGATTAAATGGGCGTTCTGCCCGTAGAAAAGTTTTTGTTAGTGCGATAAACAGAAAGCTTAGGCTTTCCTTCGCAAAATCAATGTTAAATAAACCCGAAACGTATTGGAATACTGTCTTATTTGCAGATGAAAGCAAATTTAACATTTTTGGTTCCGATAGACGTATAATGGTATGGAGAAGAAAAAATGAGGAACTTAATCCCAAGAACTTAGTTGGAACAGTTAAGTATGGCGGTTTAGGTGTCTTTGTGTGGGACTGCATATCAGCATCAGGACTAGGTAATTTGGTATTTATTGATGGCGTAATGAATCATGCTCTTTATTTAAATATTTTAAGAGACAATTTAAAATTATCAGCCCAAAATTTGGGTATTGGAAACTTTTTTTTTTTTTTTTATCAAGATAACGATCCTAAGCACACGGCTCTCAACGTTCGCCTCTGGTGTCTCTATAATTGTCACACAATTTGAAAACACCACCTCAATCGCCATATTTAAACCCAATAGAACACATTTGGAGAGAACTGGAGGTTAGAGTATGGAAACACGACATTAAAACAAAGAGCGAACTAAAAACAGTAATGATGGAAGAATGGATGAACATTGATACAGGAATTACAAAAAAAACCTAGTGAAAGCTATTCCCAAACGTTTTAAAAGCTGTTGTGGATGCTAAAGTATATCCTACGAAATATTAATTTAAGGAGCAATTAAAATATTTACTAATATGTGGAGATTTTTTTAAAGTGTACGAACACTTTTGTGAGATAAAGTTTTTATTACTTTTTGATTATTTATTTCTTAAAAATAAAGTTTTACTATGTTTTTAATATATTTCATGTAGTTTTGTTAAGAATAGATTATAGATCTTATTATTAAATACCTATTCTGAAATATTAATTTTAATTAATGGATAGAGCCCTATTTCACATTGAAAATCGTAAGTGTACGAACACTTTTGGGAGCCACTGTATATGCGTAAGCTTCGAAATTCTTATTGAAATCTCTGTTACACATTATATCTTTTGAAATCCTAAGAACTGTGGACAAAATATGCATTTAATGTATCATGATTTATAGATATTTGTCCAAGACTGATTATTATTAAAATATATCAGTTCCAAAAGTATTAATTTTTTGTTTCCTTTTAGTATTTTCAAATGTTGGAAATATTCCTCTGCTCGCCAAAGAGCGCTCAGTGAAAAATATGGTAACCTCGACTTTCGGAATGCGGCTTTGCTATGAAACATAGCGCCTCTTTTATAGAAATAATCAATAGACATAACATTTTCTCTTTATTAGTTAAGTACACTCAAAGTTAAAAGTTGAATGAGACTCGGTTTTTACGAAAGGAAATTTTATACTAACGAATTTGACTGATTTGGTTAAAAATCGATACTGTCGTGCTGCAGAAGTCAGTTTTAACGTTGAAAGTCTGTTTTCACATGTTAGTTCAAAGGAATTTTCTTTTCTCCTCCGTTGGATAGCCTTCTCCTTATTACATTATGGAAAAATGTATTTATGATTGTGAATTTACAATAAAATAAAAAAGAAACAAAGCCTCTATGTAGATACTATCGATATTTTTCTTGAAAGATATAACATGTAAAGTAAAGTAAAAAAGTTTTGTCATTTCTTTTTGAATAATATGAATACTGTTATGCAAAGCACCTTTTAATTTTACTTTAAGATAGGATTTCAAAATAATATGGGTTTAGTTACTCAGTTTTGACGTTTTAAATACTTAATTCAGCTTGCTTAACGCATCGATAAATGAATCTTCTCCTTCTTACGCAAATGTGATCAAAGTGGCCTCAATTGTAAAAATTCCATTTGGATACTACTGTACTTTGGATAGTACTGTTGAATTTTTATTTTTAATAATTTTTTAATTTCATCCCTGATCTTTTTTTCTTTTGTTTTTCCATGAAATTAACTTTATTCGAATTCATTATGTTCTATAAAATCTTTTACAAATTGAAATAAATTTTCGGTTTTCTTCAGAAAATTAATCAATTTTCCAGAGGAATTTTGAGGTATACAAATTTCGAACCATTCATAAAAACTAAGTATTCAAAGTTGTGTGGAAGTATGGACATTGTGAAAAGAACATCAGAGACAATTTTTCCAAATATATGTAAGAAACAGCAAGCATGTCAGACTCACTGACCCAAGTCGTAGTCCATAATATATGTCTTTACGACTCAGCCAATATAATGGTATGTGTAATGAGAATTCCGTACATTACGCTTGATTTTCAAAATTTCTTCCCCCTATTCATTTCGAAGGAGAAGAAAGGGCGTTAAGTCGCGATGCAGTCAAACCCGATATAACGAACCCTCAACGGATCGATCCAGAAGTTTGTTATAACCGAGGGTTCACTATATCCGATTTTTCAAATATGGCTGCACAAGATTTCCTATAATCCTTAAATGCATTTCCTTGTTGGATAAGTTACTTTCACTAAATTGCAATTAGTAATGGGCTATATTATACTAAATAAATATTTGTTTTTAAAAATATTAATCAGTGAAATCAATTGCGCTTACACTTATTTCTCTAAAGTATGGAAATAAGTGGTGATTTTTCATTAAAGAGCTGAAACCCAGCTTGAAAAGTAGTAATTTTGCTTTACTCTATCCAAATCCCTTGCTTTTGAAGATCATTAAAAGTATTTGAAAATACATTAACGGTATAGGAGTTCGGTTGCGATCATTTTAAAAGTTCGTTCTAACCGAGGGATCATTATATCCCGGGTTCATTATACCAGGGTTTGACTGTATATCGTAAGATAATGGGCTTTTAGAGTTAGATGACAGGCGTAGACAGTTTTGCCACGTGATTATGATAGCACGTGAATAGACCCCATTAGGCTGGACATTCACGAAAGCTCCACTCCACGCCACGGTTTCGCGCCAAAACCGGTCTTCAGTGCGAAAAACCGATGAAAATTGGCGGGGTGTCGAAAGTTTGGAAGTCCAACTTGTCGTGAAACCTTTTTGGACTGTCGGGTCCTAAATGCTGAAATTCGACCG
>BGPR01029188.1:0-19434 GCA_013235015.1 Araneus ventricosus | reverse complement strand
CCCCCCCCCCCCCCCCCCCCATTTTTATCACTGTCCGGTAATTTTATGGCCATGAATTTGATTTGGAGGGGGGAAACGATTATTTTAACCGTTAAATGTCTTCTGAGGGGCTACAGAGGTGAAGTTCTAAAATATTAACATTTGTAGCAGGGGGGAGGGATTTGTCCCCTTAAATTTTAAAAAAATCAATAAAAATTACTGGTTTTTCTGGTTTATTTTTGCAATTTTTTCACTTATTTTCTACATATTCCAGCCACCCTTTTTCCACACCCAAACACCCCACATAATAAAAATATATTGCAACAATTTTGGCTGAAAATGGGTAAGGGGGGAAGATCCCGAAGCCCTCACAAGAAAGTTTGGAAGATTCACTGTTCAACTTTGCCGCTCTTTATTTTTATCACTGTTATTTAATTTTATGGCCATGAATTTGATTTGGAGGGGGGAAAGGATTATTTTAACACAAAAAATTTAAAAATATAATAAATAATATAATATAAAATATAATAAATGTAATTTGTAATATAGTACGTTGAATCTTTAAAAAGTTGTCTAATCTGGAGGCCCACGAAAATTCCTTCCTTGATTTTATACTCACTAAGACGAGGAAATTTAGTTTTCAAAAAGTTAAATCTATCACCTGACTTATCCATTGCTTTCACAAACTGTTTGCTTTATCCGAGTTTGATGTGCGAAAGCGACAACGTTGTACAGTGAAACTTCCAAACTTTATTTTTATACATTAATTTTATTTATTATAATATTTTTATTTTTAAATTTAAGTGTTAAAATAATCCTTTCCCCCCTCCAAATCAGATTCATAGCCTTAAAATTACATAAGTGATAAAAATAAAGAGTGGCAACGTTGTACAGTGAATCTTCCAAACTTTCTTGTGAGGGCTTCGGGACCTCTCCCCCTTGCCCGTTTTTAACCAAAATTCTTGCTATATATTTTTATTATATGGGTGTTTGGGTGAGGAAAAGGGGGGGGGGGCGGGAATATGTAGACAGGGTTCTTACTCGTCCTGAAATTCCTGAAAAACTCTTGAATTTTCTTTTTTTTTCTAAGGGCCCTGAAAACTCCTGAAAATTGTGTTTTTTATCCTGATATTTCTTTTTGTCTCTTGAAAAATTACAATCGAAGAGCAAAGGATAAAATTATGATAAAACATAAAAATATGACGTTTCCATTCATCCTTATTGATATAAGGTCACTGGAATTCGGAATTCTTACTTCTGACCTTACTTAGCGCCGAAAGAGTCTGCCGCGCATATTCCAAGTCACCGCAAGATGGAAGAATTGATATTTAGCATACTTTTTTGCCAATGTTATAAAAATTGCCCACACTACCCCCTCCCCCCCTACTATTTTCATGTTATCTCCTGAATTTTCGGTACTGTACTCCTGAAAAAGCCCTTAGAAACTCCTGAATTTTATTATCATATATACAGTATGAACCCTATGTAGAAAATAAGTGAAAAAAATTGTGAAAACGAACCAGAAAAACCGGTAATTTTTATTGATTTTTTTTTTAATTTAAGGGGACAAATCCCCCCCCCCCCCCCCTGCTACAAATGTTCATATTTTAGAACCTCACCTCTGTAGCCCCTCAGAAGACATTTAACGGTTAAAATAATCGCCCCCTCCAAATCAAATTCATGGCTATAAAATTACCGGATAGTTTAAAAACATGGCGGCCCGGCGACCCACCGCGGGGCGCCGGGGCAAAATGGGGGTCATATTCGGATTCAGTGGGTCATTTTACATAAGAATTTGCAGGAATGTTATCGGGGCTCGAAAAAAAAAAATTTGCAGCGCAGTGTTACCAATTTATTGATATTACTTATTGCATTAATACTTACTTGCTGTATATTATAATTATTAACAAAAAAAACTCTGCCCACAAACGGTGTTAAAAAAAAAGAATTTAAAAGTTTTTTTTTCCTCCAAAACCGAGTTATTTTGAGCGGTTTCAACCGCCAGATTAAACCAGAGGTAAAAAAAAAAAAAAAAAAATCAGGTTTAAACGAAAACCAGGTTTTATTTGCAATCATCACTACACCATAGCCAAAACATTCCATAAGAATATTTAACTGATATAAAGGGTGACAATTATTGAGTATTATGGAAAAAATGGTTGAGAGAGAGACGAGATTCAGTTAAAACTTGGCGGTTGAATGCAGGGCATGTTGGGATTTTTTTTATAGCATGCACTCTTATTACTGTTCATTTTTTGTTGAAAATTTTGAAATACAGAGTTTCTGAGCATATTATCGATCGTCAAGGCCTACTATTCGAGCAATAACAGCCCGATTGCGGCTCAAAGGAAATTTGAGACAGAGTACAAGCTGAACACAACTGGTCCAACTGTTATAACAATAAAAAATGTGATTGAAAAGTTCGAGAGAACTGGTAGTGTCTGCGTCTCGACACTTCAGCGATTTTTGCAAAAAATTTTCTGCGTCATATCATAACCATTGATGGCAAGCATATCGAACATGTCAAACTAAATCCAAATATCTGTAGCTGATTTTAAAATTTGAATTAAATATTTGAACTCGGTAGTTTATGAAAATTTTATTTACATCATATAGCTCAATAATTGCCAAAATGTATTTCGATACTATAAATATATAGTATGCAATAATTTGATGCTAAAATAGTTTCGTTTCAGTTAAGCTCTTTTTCTTTTTAAGCATCAGGCCACTTTTTGGATGGCACTGCAACTACTGAAAAGGGTTGCTAGTTTCAACCATTTTGCTACTTGCAATCTTGCATGATATTACATTTAGCCTGCATAACATTAATTCAAAAGAAATATGTCAATTTATTACTTAATCTTCTTTAAATGCATGGCGAATCCTTTTAATTCTCAATATGTTTAAATGTCCAAGAAATTAAACTTTTTAACAAGTTTTTAGAAAGGCTCTGGTAAAAATAGAGCTCCAAAATTCAATTGTTGCGATTTTACATGTATCATAACTAATAAAAGATATGTAAAATTTTATCAACATTAAAAACATTCTAAATTGAACAAAATATTTCAACAGAGAAATTTTAATAAAATTGCAAATATGAATGACGTATCTTCATTTCATAGGAAGAGTTAAAAAATTGCAACAGCATACCTTTCTATAAGACAAATAATAACCAATTTTATATACATGAAAATTGTCTTAATGTCTTATCTTTACAAAATATGTTCAAAGTTTAAAAATTTCATATTATAAAATAGCCATCCATAAGACAATCTAAAAAATAAGACAATTTTCAAGCGTAATTTTACAACCGTTAGCAAAGGATACTGCTTATTTTCAAAAAGTTTCATTGAAAACACATAAATTGTCTTAAATAATATAATATACATAACCTTTTAGCATACTTATTTAAATGAGAATGCATTGTATATACATTATATTCCAAGGACAAACCTAGACAGAGCAAATAATGAATCACTTACCAAGCCAGTAGAAAAAGGAATTAAATTGTACTTAATGTAAAATTCAAACTTGCCTATTGGAGTCCTTAATCCAGATTTTGATTGAATAAGTTTTGTCCCAAATTAAATTCTCCTATTTAACAATTTCACACTATTCTATTAGTGAGGCTCCAGGCCAAAATTTGGCAAATATTAGAGCCAACATTCAATTTCTTAGTGCAAAACATACTAGCTTGGTAACGATAAGGCAAGTCACAAAATATTTTTTTAAAAAACTCAAAATTTAATAAAATATAGGACAGATCAAGAGGCAAGCGACAGAAAAATCTGGTGCTTAAAAATAAACTACCTAATGTTTGAAGCAGTATGTTTTCATAGGCCACTGCTTCATTCAGTTTATATGTATAGTCCTAGAAAATAAAATATGCATTAGTAAAAATTCATGCAAGGTGAGAAAACAAAATATTATACTCAAAAATAAAATAGAAACAAACAGTTTTCATTTTTATCAACACACTGCCAATGGGTAACAACCATAGGGAATAAATCGAAATAACCCTTTCCCATTGACATTGTATTGGGAGAAAAAGCGCACTTTTACTCAATTTATTTTATTTACAAAGAGCCTCATTTGTTTTGTGGCTAACTGCATATATTTCAGGATCAAATTTGAAAATATGATATATTTAACACTATCATCAATTTATTTGAAACCAAGTTTATAGGCAAAAATTTACATGAGTTTACATCTTAAAACTGTAATACGAGATACATTTTCTAGACATTTTTCATTATAT
Organism: Araneus ventricosus; assembly: GCA_013235015.1. Lineage (NCBI taxonomy): Eukaryota > Metazoa > Arthropoda > Arachnida > Araneae > Araneidae > Araneus > Araneus ventricosus. The sequence goes on along the minus strand of BGPR01029188.1, from coordinate 15,197 downwards.
AAATATATACAGTCAGATCCTGATAAATAATCACCCTCAAAAGTCTCAACAAATGTGACAGTTCATACAGGGTAAGGATAAATATTTCTCAAACTCGTAATCTAAGCTTATGAACAAGAGGAATTATTTCACCATCAGTTATAACAGTAATAAGGCATACACTTAAAAAAAGCCATCAAGAGCACAATACGTGTGATATTTCTCAAACTTGTCACCAAAGTTTCTGATCAAGAGGAAATATTTCATCATCCATACTTACATATGACACTGTCTTCAAAAGTAAATCTATATATTTAAAATAATTGGCAAAACCATCGGACCAGCCCCCCCCCCCCCGGGCGACCGCGCGGGCCGCTTTTGACAATTTTGATTTCATATGGAAGCTCATGACCTCTAGATATATTATCAATGGTCATCTTCCCCCTACCACCTTCCATTTTTGAGAGAAATAAGAAAAAATACTTATCCAGTATACATTCTCTATGGGAAAAAACCATCAGACAGCCCCCAGCACCAACCGCTGGACCGATTCTGACAATTATTTATTTTTTTTATTATCTCAAATGAAAGTTTATGACCTCTAGATATATCATCAATGGTCTCCTGTCCCACCACCACCCTCCATTTCTTCAGAAATAAAGACACTAATCCACTTAGCATTCTCTATGGGAAAAAAACCCATTAGGCAGCCCCCAGCATTAACCACTACATTGATCAAGAATTATTATTTCAAATGAAATAAAAATTCAATTCAAATTCTCCTAGATGCATCATAAATGAACACCTGCCATTCACCCATCCCCAATTTCAGACTAAAACTTTGGCAGAGTTCTTAAGCCTCTACAACTGCCAATTTTATTAGCTAATTTCCAAGAATAGATACAGGCTATTAATATTACAAGCAAATGGTTGATCACAGAAGGCGGCTAGTAATACTTTAAGAAAAGCATATTCTTTGAATTAGTGTAGGATGAATAAATCTCATATATATTTAAATATATATGAATATTCAATGTAAATGTATATTCAATGTTTAAATTCACCTTTGCAGAGATGATTGTCAGCACAAGATATTTTTTTATTTGCCAGTGTAGTGAGAATGGCTAATTTATTTGAATATTGCAAATAAAATCTACATTTCATTGGGTTTTTTGAATGTCAGATGTTAAATTATATCCCCTTTCAATTACATCAAAGCATATTTAGACATATCAAAACATAATTTGATGTACATTTTGATGCAAGAGAGTAACTTAGAAAAAATTACTGCCCAGCAATTCTTTAAATAAGAGCAACTAAACATCAACAGCTGAAATACTATTCCAATGGATGAAGTAGCAAGGATTAATTCCTTAATCACAGTACCTTCATGTTCAGAGAAGAATATTTTACCTCTATTTAGGTTAGTTATATCAACCTTTTCTTTTGAAGCTACAGAAGGCTATTTTGAACTGGAATTATATGAAGAGGACAACACCTGAATTCTCCCCCTTACAAACTTCAGCACCTCACAAGAAGGAGGATTTGACACTAGACAGACTTAACATGCACCAGAACATTACAGAGACTCTTCCATGGAAATGAATCTCAAATATAGGACCCTTCAGTCATAAAGCCGAGGCAACACCTTCCAGAAAGTCGAGAACTATTCTTTAGAGCAATTTTATTGAAACAGTCACTACCATTGTATACATAATGAATTAACATCCCTACAATCCGGAAACAAATTTTTTGCATCCTAAGCATCTAAATTTTGACAAGCAATGGAAACTCACAACTTGAGACCAATACCATACACCATCAGAGCCAGAACATAGAGAATGTTCATCAATAAAAAGTTTTACATTAAATGACTAATAAACAACTTTCAAATCATTCCTCGAAGCCGGCCAAGTAATGACAATAAGAGTTAAGGTTAATCAATAGTTTAAAAGGATCCAACTGTATATAAAAGGGATAAGACGAAACACATTTGAGGCTCTATTTTCCAGCACGCATACTGGTCGCATTAATTAAAATATCTACATAATGAATATCAAAGAGTATAATAAATTGCAATCCCACTAAATAAGTATAACAAAAATCAAATTTTTAATATCTTTAGAAATGTTTAATATCATCCTAGAATATTTTCAGATAATTAAATTTATTTTTACCTTTTTTAAACTACTGAATTAAATTTAAATTTTGTACATTTAAAAAATTATTGAAATTTAAATATTGAAAATGCAAGTTATTAAAGCCGGTATTTAAGCGAAAAATTAAATTTTGGATATACATAAAATGAACATCTCACCGAAAAAAGGCGTTTATTAACCTAATACTGGAAACATCTTGGGATTAGAACGATAAATTATGTTAATTTATCCAGCTAAATCCCCGAAAATAAATTTGAGAGTAGGAAGAAAATCGCACATTTAACCTGCAGTAATAAGAAATATAAATTAATCGCATGCATTACACATTTACATGAATATATCGATAGCAATAAAACAGCGACACTCAGAATAAGTGTGCATGCATGAAAAAAGGCTTTTGTATAATACTAGTAAACCCTTTGCAGTCCATTGTTAGATCTAATCTGCCAATAACGACAACTCATTTCAGCAGAACGAGAAATTGCACGAACTGTGAATACTATTTACAATGACCGAGCCAACACGCAGCAAAATAAATGTGCAACAGGTTAACCATTAAATCACACAGTTAAACCTGCAAATTAAATAAGAAAGGACTACACCTCATTATCCAAATCAGTTACCAACAGTTCCTATAAAACTGTTACTGCTATTAAACAATAGGCAAACGAAAGTATAATCCAAAAGAGAATCCCTCTACGAAACTATTCAAATACTTTACTCAACCCTTTGACGCCCACATTAATAATACTGTTTCGAACTAACATTATTAATGTGGACTGCAAAGGGTTAAAGAACACAGATAAGAGCGATAGAAGAAAATATTAACAGAAAAATAACTGTCAAAGGCTCTATATTCAATCAGAATCAGCAACTGACTTAAAGATTTCTAAAAGTTTTTCACTGAAACACAATCATATGCTTACAAACCAAATATTACCAATAAACAGCTAACAAATTATCTACAATTGAAATGATACTGCCTGTCTGCTACGAGAACTGTCGCTGCCAAATTGTCTAGTTCATGGCAGTCGCTATACAAACAGGTTATTGCAGGAAGAATCTACATCTAGTAGGTAGAAGTTCATTTAAATGTGTTTTGTCGCAAACTGGCACGAAGAATTAAAAAACTCCAACTTCTTTTGGATTCCTCTTATTAGGAACGGATCTTCCCTAGCACAATCAGTTGATATAGCGTCCCGCCGTAAACCAGAAAATTTGGCGGCGACAGTTTTCGTGGTGGACAGACAGAATACGTCTCCCAATATTTACTACTTAGAAGTATTTTCCCCTTTCAGGTTATAACAACACACTAGTGACCAAAACATTGTTCAAAATTATCAGATTTAGGTCAAACCTGCTTACGTATTTTTTTTTTTTTTTTTGGAAGCGAAATAATGTACTCAAAACATGAAGGGTCCAGTAATATCTGATAGTTGCAACTTTACTTCTGCTAATAATGAAGAGTTATAAGCTGTTATGAAAATTTTTTCAACTACAAACATTATCTGAAAATCAATTTTTGCAGATAAGAATTATTATAGGTGTCATTTCATCAGGAACAATTAAATGGCTGTTTGGGGGCAGCAAGGAAGTATTGATGGAGAATTCATTCCTGAATATATTTATAGTAATGTAAGCATAAGACATCAGCTGTTGATTCATTAATCTACATCAAGAACTATCACCTTTAACATCAAATTCTCTCTCTTTTTTTTTTTTTTACATATTCACTCAACTGATTTGTCATTTTTTTCAGTCCTTCAACATTCTAACAAATTTGAACTGTCCTTATCAATTTTCTGTTCCCATAATATTAGTTTCCAACTTTCTGAAATGAAATTTATTACTATTTTTTCATTTTATAATTATCAACTCATTCTATCAATATCATCACTTCAAAACACTACATCCATCTCTTGTTGGTCGGTCCAATACTACTCATGACAAAATCCTTTTAATGTTTCATTAAAAATGAATTCAGTCCAGAAACAGCGAAAAAGTTTCTTAGCAATATAAACTTCCTTTAGAAAACACGATTTCTAAAATTTAATTTTAAACGTAGTGCAGAAGGTAATCAAAAACATACAATCACATCCATTCATTCGAATCACCTAATAATATCAATAGTAAATGACAATTACCTTAAGAAGGCCTTTTTAATGCATAAGATATATGAATTACTGTAATCTTAAATTCACAATAAAGCTGCTACGAAATAATTTCTTCTACATGGGAGGAAAAGGTACAAAATTCAATAATCTTTTTTTGTAAAAACCCAAACTTATAAAAAGTAGATGGATATTTATACGCAATTAGCAACTTTTAGGAAACTGCTTTCCTCATTGTGAATGCAGAATTTTGCAAAGCAAGGGTTAATTGCAGAATGTGCAGACCAGGCTGAGATAAATACTAATAAATGAGAACAATTTAAATTATTAAAAGCAAAACTAAAATTAATTTTATTAATTCACTGTTAGCACCAAATACACTTTATTGACAAAGCTAACACTATTTTACGTTATCTATAATGTAATTATGAATCAGTTTTTAGTGAGAAGGCCATGAAATAGTTAAAAAGAATATGCACTATCAAATAAAATAGGAATACCAGTATGTATTTCTATCATGAGGAAAAGTACGAACATGGAAAATAAAAATAGCGAAACTTTAATCGCAAATCCACATACTAAAAATTACCACCATGAACACAATATTACTCAGAAATATAGAACAGAATTCATAAGGTAATTGGTAAAATTCAATTTTATTACAAATTCAATTTCAAAAATCAATGAACCCCTCAGCTTTGAAGAAAATGATTTACACTCATGCTAATTACTTCTTGTTAATGACAAAGAAGTGTTTACGGCATTTAGTAATGAAGGAAATGAGTTGAAAACAGGTTCTTACCTCACTTCTAGTATCTAACTGAGGGTTTTCCTTGTGTAGACAAGCATGAGCCATCTTAATGACATGCTCCAGCTTGCGTGGCTGCTCTTCTACCTTTGCAGCCAGAAATAAGGCTGCAATGGACAATTTCTAAAACAAAAGATTGAGATTATATTTAAAAAATTTATGAGGAATACTTTCAATTTTAAGACAGAAAATTGAATAAGGTACTTAATTCATCCATTTAAATACACTTATACAAAGCATACCATACAAATAATTGAATAATTATTTTAGAATAAAACATAACAGTAGTTTATAATTACAAATTCAAATTGATTAGTACAAACACCAGAATAGGAAGTGTCCCATAGAAGGGCACAATATCCATTTAAATAGTGTTCCCTAACCGTTTTTGTGCAATACCCCACCTAAGCCTTTCTAGAATTCTTATCCCACGTAACATACACAATTTTTAATTCTCAAAAATTAAATAGTTCCCTGAATGATAGATTTTAGCAAGAAATCCCTAGGAAATTGTTCAGGGTTCGTACACATTTCCTTAAAAGAAAATCAAGGACTTTTAAGGACTAAAAAACCAAAAAATAAGGACCTCTAAATTGAATAAACTTAACGAATTGTTGCACGCATTTTTAAATAAAATCTCATTTTTGCAAATTCAACCTATTAGATGATAAATTATAATATAAAACATAGAAGATACATTACAAATTTAACACAACAAAACTCCTAAAAATATGAGTTAATAAATTGATGGAAAAAAACCCCATGAAACTGGTAATCAAATTAAATATCTTTTAATTCCAAACTTTTTTCATTCAATTTTACATCCAAGGTATTTATTTCAATTTATTTTTCAGAAATTGTTTTTCTTAGTTCATGCGATTGAATAAATAAATTTATGTCCTTTGACTTTTCAACCTCATTACCTAAATCATTTGCTTTCTCATTTGTTTGGTGCATGTCCGTTTGGAGGAACATTTTCTTTTGTTTTAAAAAATCTATTTCTTCCTCTAGAGATTTTCGTTTCAGTTGTTTTGTTTCAGTCTTTTCTTTGGATCTTTCACTTTCTACATACTGCATGTATTTTGCTCTAGCTGAGGTGGCAGTCGTCCTCATTTCTTTAGTAATTTTTAAGTCATAAATAGCCCCAGATAGCTTAATAAATTCATGATTTACACGCTGGAAAATATATGAAGCATCTTTTAAATTTTCTATTTCCAGGGCCTTGTTCACCGAAAAACCTCATTGTCCATGTGACAGTATTAATATCTTCTTCATAATCTTCCAAACTTTTTCATAATGATTATTGCTAAAATAAGTTTGTAAAAAATTATCAAGGGAATCACTCTTTGGATTGAAAGAAGTAAATTCAAATGAATTTGGCTTTACAATATTTAACAGAAAATCTGCATAGGTAACAAAATTTCTGTTCTTATCTTTTCCCAAAATACGTTTGTGTACAATCTTTCATTTTTTCTTGTGCTTTTTCGGGATATCCAGCCATTACTCGAGGATCAATGCAAATCGCATGTCTTACCAGTGCGTAATTCACAGGACATTTTTGCATGAAATGTTTTATCATTGTTACGATGTTTTTTCCGACTATCCTGTCTGAGTGTGAAAACATCCTTGTCTGCTAATTCCTTGTTTTTTATCTTTTCTTTTATTACTTGCTCTGCATCAAATCCTAAATACACTTAACTTTTATCATTATGCGAGTTTGGGTCACTGAAGTTGAATTTGCATAAAGTCTCATGTTTCTCAATTCTTTCATTCTCTGGTTTCAAAATTTTGAAATGTTGAATGCAATCATTAACAAGTTTAAAAACATCACTGGCAAAAAATGGAAATAAAGGTTTATCACTTTGATACTGTTCTAAAAATGGTAGCAGCACTTTTGACAATCATTCCTATGGAACCATGGACCAATAAAGGCCATCTGTAACTCCTCCCTTATTTCCCAAAGTATGATGGATATGATTCAGAACGCTAAATGCCCCTCTCCACCTGCTGAGCCACTTGACCGAGATTAGAGCCTAGCCTAATATGAATGGAAAACGACAACGGTAAATTTCAAATTTTAATAAATGACATAAAAAGTAAGAATCTCTGCTACCTTATGTAAAATAAAATACATCAGAAGACTTTAAGCGACCAACTGTAAAAAGTAAGACTGTATGATGCATAACCGGTTGTTGGGAGAAACAAATTCATTTTTTAAAAAAATACGTTACTGAAAATCCTCCTATGGATATTTTCTGAAAATTTGTTCAAAGATGAAAGAAAAAAGTCGCTTCAATCTGCTACCTGCTATTACCATACAACATAGTAGATGTGGTATTAAATTAAAACTAGTTTTCACCGTCTTTGAATAATCAACAAATGACCAATAATATAAAATTTATAAGTAAGATTCAAGTTTCAAGCACCGAAGGGAATTCATATATAGTATATATAAAATATGTCATCATAAATGATAAATGTCGTTCATCTAAATATAAATAAACTTTTAAGAGGAAGCTACCAGTAAGTTAGTTACTGAAAAAATAAATAACCCTCTGTTAGATGCGTGTAATTTTGTTACATGGTTAGATATGTGCGGTACATATGTCCTCCACATTCTCTTCCTTTTTTTCGGAGAAGAATAATCATCATGCATCTTTTAATTATCAAAGAACAAACATCTAAGAAACACTAAAAAGAGCAAAAATAGTTTTAGGTGACATTTTTTTTTAATTTTATAGTTACAAAAATACTCTAAAAAATCACATTTTACATATACTTCTTTAAACTGCTCAACACAGGTCCAATTATTCCATTTCTGATTGTTTTTGTCCCTACTTCTTCTCTTATTATTCATTGTCTCTGTTGCTTTGTGGTTTCACTAATTCCTAACATAAGATTTGCTCTTCTTTTTAATTCCACCGAAAGATATGGTTTGGACAGTTCTGCATAAAATTTGAAGTATAATAAGTATCCAACTGAAATTTTTGATGGCATCCAGTTGTTTTCTCGATCAATATTATTATTTCAAAATTACAGAAGTGTTAATAGTAGGTGATCTAGTACATCAACTCCTTTTGTCATGTTATAAAATGTAATAATATCAAGTTTCTTTGTTATCGGCTGTCGTTTCGTCAATACAAACTGAAAAGTGCACTGTAAATTATCGACAAGCGTAGCATCAGATTAGGAGCCAAACATTCATGACTTTATTTCTCGCTTCTTATATGACAAATTTTTCACATTTACTTAAATGAATTGTATCTACATAAATCTGTTTAGAACTATCTCTGTTAAAAGCTTTTTGCAGTTTCAAAACTAGAATTTCATACAGGAAGCATATTAAGCCGTTAAAAAAGTAAACTTTATTACCAAAACACCAAAAGAAACAGAATGATCAACTGCCAATTCCTGTTACATAGTTATGTGGTGTAGTTTATTTTAATTAATGTTTATTTTCGGCAAATAATTCCCTTATTTTTTGTTAAGACACTTAAAAATTTCTTTGTTGTAATTCTTTGTCTAAATTACACAAAATGTTTTTCTCTTATGCACTTCTGAACTCTGGACTGCTAGCCCTCCTGTAACTTTATACAACCCCCTTTAGAATACGACCCTTTTCCTTCCTCTTTTACCGTATATACTCCCCCTTTCCCATGAGAAATGCACGTGTTTGTTTGAATCGCTTAATTGTTTATTTCACATCTTGAACCCCCGTTAAGCTTGAAATTAAAAATTGTTTCTTGAGTCCTCTGCTCCTTTGCAGAAAAGGATCCGAATCTCCCACTTTACTACTAAGGTCAATTTAACTTCCTGCGATTTTGATTCCTTGACAATAAGCTGCAGCAGACCACCCAAATTTTACTATCCTGTCGCGACAAATTGTCTGTTTTCACACAAAGACCTTTTTCGAACCTTGATAGTTAGGACTGGGCGATGTTAATGTTTTAGCATCGCGATGTATCGCCACTCTAACATCGCGATATTTCGATACATCGATGTTTCGCACTTTCTATTGCCTAATTTTGCATTCTTACACTTTTGAGTGGTTGATTAAGGCGTTTATATGCTTATAATAAACTCAATACTCAGTTACCCAACAAATAAAGTGTCAAAAAATACTATAAATTTGTCTAGTTATCAACAATAAATTGTATATTAAAAACAATTAATACGATCTTCTCTTCAACCAAACAAACGATGAACGGCAGGATTGAAAATTAAACCCTTGAACTTAAAACAACATCAGAGAATTTACACGATTAGAAGAAAGCACAAGGCCACATGAAGTAATGCACGTTTCGATGACTGAGAGATTCAACAACAGACAAAACACTTCGCTTCCTCAATTCTCGAGATGAGTTATTTTCATCGTTTTCATTCGCGGTCACATCGGGATTCATCGTGTCAGCACAACGATCCTCACTTCGCAACGTATGTCTCTGCTTGATGAGTCACGATGGAAGAAACATGGGGAAAGATACACTACGGTAATCACTGATGATTGGAGAAGTGCCTCGCGCTTGTGGTCATCGATGCGCGATCGGAAACAATGATCTTCGCGGTGAGTGTGGACATCGATGTCTACGATGCATCGGGAAACATCGTACATATCGCGGGTAAATCGCAATTTCCGATGCTTTGAAAGAAACGACAATATAAACATCAGAACGGCGATGATTGCGTACCATCGATATTTTTCGATGCATCGGAAATCGGCACAGTCCTATTGATAGTGATTAATTACCCTTTTGGACAGGTCAGGGAAATACCTACCCTTTTTCTGAAAATACTCGACCTCCAATCAGCATAGAGTCCTAGCTTTCCAATTGGCTATCTGCAAGTCCTTGGGGCGTGCACAAGGGGTTGCTGGTTGGTTTGGCGAGCTTCTGAGGACTGTTTGGCGTCTTGGCGCAAATTAAGAATTTTCATTCTATGCCTTGCTGATTGAAAGTGCTTGGGACTTTGGCTATGGAATTGAGCAATAAAGGATAGACTTGGCACTGTATATTTTTTGGGTATAAGAAAGCGGGAGAATTAAAACAAGGGGAGTCTGATGAAAAGAGAGAGTGGAGTTCAAGCCAGAACAAGCGAAGAAGATGATTTTGATTTCCTTAGTTCGGGCGCAGAGAGATCTGGCAATCAACCTACCCGAGTAGAGGGTTCACGTTTTTCCAGCGTCGGTGAGCCTCCATTGAGCAGACTTGCAAAAGAGAAGTTTCTTCAACGAGGAGGGAAATAGATTTAAAGAATGTGTTACAAGTGCGGCCATGCGTAGGCCCTTTCCTGGGAGCGATTTAGTAACGACCTGAACTGTCTCTCTGAAAAAATCAGTGCTTGTTGGCGTGCTAAAGTGTCCAGCAAGATTACAGACTGATGTTATCCGGTCACATGTCCGTTCCAGAAGCTGATGTCACACTGAGATTGTCCTAGAGCCAGAAAATGTCGCCGGGCATACCCAGTTGATCCGCTTACCGAGAGGAGTTGTCAACTACAAACCTAAGTAACCCGAAGAGGTGTGGCGAAACCATCGACTAAATTGGGAGGACCTTTTCCCTTACAAGCTACCCTGCAAAGACTCCAGATTATGTGAAAGAGACTCGCCTCGCTTTCCAGCTCTCGTGTGCGCTTCTGAATCCAGACACCCGGACCAGTCTGCACTCATCAAAACTAAGTCCTTTATTTATTTTTTTTAAAATTGGATATTTTGAATAGAACTACGAATAACACCTAGCAGCATAAAATGTAATATTTAGACTGAAAGAAATATTTTTCATTGTAATGTTGCAAATAGGTCATCTAGAAAAATTTTGAAAGTAGCAGGGATTTAATGATTATAAAGTATTAACAGGATTATTATGCATTGGAAGTTGTACTCTTTTATTATATTTTAAGTAAGGACTATTGGAAGAAGTCCAGAAATGCACTTTGTGTGCGAAGCAAAATTCTTAGCATTAGAAATGTAAAGTTCAGCCTGCAAACTTCATGATGTTAATCTACAATTCTGATTATACTCTGGTGACAAAATAAATGATTGAAATCTTGCAATACCATATATGTGTAAATGTCCTTCACCTGTTAGGGGGTCACCAAACTTTGCATTTCAGAAATTTATGTTTAATGTTTACGATCCTGATAGAGTATCTTATTCAAGAGTGCTAGCATATAGTGCACACGAACATGTCAATCCTACAAGTGTATATATGTTTTATTTTATTATTTTTTTTATCCATAAATAAATTGCAATTAGTTCAACTTTACAGTTTCTGTCCTACTTTCATGGTTATGTTATCTCACTCTATGTGTCCTAACAGATGTTCCTGCTCTGGTATTATCTACTTATAAATTTATGTCTGTGTAAGGTTTACCTGGGTTTTAATAACTAGCTTTCTGAACACAACGCAGTTACGATTATTTTCCTGACTATTCTACTAAACGATCAGAAATTGACTATAGATTAATCATGGTCAATTAATTAAATTTAATATAGCTAATTAAAGATAAAAACCACACGACAGTTAGAAAAGTATGAAATTCCACGTGGGGTACATCTATCCCCATGTATCTTAGTCATTCTCTAATTTTGTGTGCACAACTACTTTGAACTTGAATGACTGGGTGATATTGTTCCGAAAGACTTCAAGGACGCATACTGGAAGTTTGACCTCCAAGACCACGAAACTTGATATAGTCTACAAGTTTAAATTTTTACAATATTGTGATGATATATTTGCCCTAAAAAACATTTAAAAAAGAAGTGACCTTCTCTGAAATTACGGATTTAAGAAAATAAAAATTCCACAGTTCCGGATGAATCCGGAACACTACCACCACTACCTTGAAACCTTTAAATTCTTGGAACATTTAGCCTTTGAAATAGTCAAACCAGCATCCCATAATTAATATCGTTAATCCCCATTAATTTTAATTCTAGCATTTTCAAATTAATCACTGACCTTCTTGGGGAGGCTTAAAAGAAAAAAAGTGGAAATATTGTTGCAAAAAAGTCTTGCATTCACAATTGAACAGCTGAGTGGATGAAGCATGGAAAAATATTAATCACTTAATTCCGAACTACTGGGTAACGCTTTGTTATTTTTTGAACACATCTACTTATAGCAAGCTTTGAACCTGAGACCTTCTGTATACCCACCCGAAACCTTACTACTAGTCTATAAACCAGGTGGACTTCCATCATCGAGCGTAAATGATGATAATACAGGGATGAGATTGGCAAAAAAGCAAAAAGACTGAAATCATATGCGAGCAAAACATTTGTACCATAATTTATACGTGAAAGATGTTTTAAGAAGTAAAACATCAGAACACGCAATATGATGAAAATATTACACTATAATAATTAATAACTTAATTATTTATAATTCAGTATGTATAAATAAGAAAAAGAATATTAAATTATTATTAAATTATTCACATTAAAAGTTAACAAACAAGTTTAACACATCATCAGGTGCATCAGAAAATACAAAATTAGACATTAAAACATTTACCACCTGTACATCACTGCGATTCAACATACACCCAACAGAAGTCTGAGAGGAATTATATTTAATAGCCTTTTGATAAAAGTTAGCTCAAAAAATAAATAAAAATAAGGACAAATAATTTCTTTTGCTTCATGCAATTGTGTAAAGTGTATTAGCTCTTTATAAATTATAATAATGTATCATATACTGATTTCTGTTTTATTTCTTTTATTTTTTATAATTTTTTGCAAAAGTAACATCACAATGATTTTGCACTTTATAAAGCAAGAGGGGTCGAGATATTGTACAGTTACAATGACAGATTCATTTAGCATTATTGCTATTTGAAACATTTCCTTAATTGTTAAAGAAGTGGTTTTCTTCCGTTTTTTAATTGTGTGTCTTTTGTTGGTAACAGATCGCCATTAACAAGCTCCATCCCTTGTTTTGGAGGCCTCCTATCTTTGACAGATTTTTCTTCAATAAAGGATGTGTTTGTATCCTCTGCAAGTTTATTTTCAATAAAGGCTAAAGCTTTTGCACAGTCTTCATTAGTATCTCTCTGTTTAATTACTGGCATAGTTTTCAGGATTACATTATCTCCAGAATGCCTAGGTAAATCATCTGTTTTATTTTGAGAAGATTTTTTTTTGTCTTATTCTCTGCTTTTTTGCTGCATTTGCACACAGCTTTTTAAGCTGCCTCTTTTGACAGGTTTTTTTTTTTTATATATATAGTTCATTTATTTGTTTTTGTTCTTTTTTTTTATTTCTTTATCTTGGTACGCCCTACAAGATAACCTTAAGTTTTCAACTAATTTTTTTTCAACATGTTCATGCAAAAAATCTTTTTTTTTTTTGCAAAATATGCCACAGAGGTTTTGTTTTCTGCAAAAAGGTGGTATTTAATACTTTGAATGGCACTGAATGTTGAAATGTTCATTCTTGTAGAGCTTGCCGATATAATGTTGATTTGTCAGTAGAAAATGAATCAGCCACTTTCCTAGCCGGTGGAGTTAAGCCGCACGGTCGAGCATATTTTCCCAGAATCTTTTTTCGAAAACTGAAGATAGGAAGGTTTCTTTTCTTTGTGTGAAAGCGAAATTTTCGGAAGAAAAAGCAAATTTTTGCGGTAAAAAAAAAAAAAAAACTTTATTTTGAGAGAAAAAAGACAAAAAAGCGGAATTTCTTCAAAATAACAAAAAAAAGCGGAAATTCGCAAAAAAGCGGAAGAATCTCATCCCTGATAATAGAATGTAGTTACAAAGTTCGGACCTCTACGAAATTTCATGTTCATTCACAATTAATCTGAATAGTTTTCTTAATTAAATTATCTTTTATCATTACAATTTCGAGTTCAAAATGAAATTAAATGTCTAAGAGGAAGGAATTTTAACTCTTATATCCACAAGATCCTAAAAAACACAGTAGGGTTTAAAGAAGAAAAAGGTATGAAAATCAATTGCAGAGTACAAAAATTGAATACAAACCCACACAAAAAACCCAAATAACGGTTGAATACATAAGAACACAGCAATGTAGAACGCATAAAAATCTTAAAAATTATGTAAGTCAAGCTTAAAAAAGCAAAATAAATCAGGTAATGTTTTCAAATAGAATTGTTTACAACTTTTGAATACAACAGGAGACAATTGAAGAGCTGAGTGGATGAACATGTGAAGTGGCATATTTGAAAAAATTGAGGTAATCGAGCGAAAGAACATGCTGAAGTCTAGTTAAACAGGGTTCCCACTCTTATTGAAGAAAAAAATTCAAGGACTTTTTAAGAAAATTCAAGGACCTTTCACGGAAAATTCAAGGATCATAAAATTACATATTGTAGAAATTGTACATAACTGAATTTTTCACTTGAAAAATTGTAAAACGTGTCAATACACTTGATATTTCAGTTGTTCTGATTTTAAAGGAATCAAACTACAAATTAAAATAATATAAAAAATAATAATAATAAAAATAAGTTATAAAAAAATTTCAAAAACGACCATGATTTTTTTTATATTTGATGTCAATAGGACAAGAGACAATGTAGAAGCAATAATGAATAACAATAGAATCTTAACTGAAAACTTGAAATATATTGAGATAAAATAAAAAATCGTATCTAATTTATCTTGAATATCCAAAAGTCAATCTCAATTGAACACTAAAAAAATTCACAATTAATAACTATTTTATGCTTTTTGGAACAGATCTTTTATAAATCTTTAAATTATATAGCTTTTAAGATCAAGCCTTGCCATTTTAGTAATTCAATCACAATGTAACAATGATTCAAACAGAATAAAAACTAAATTTTTTAAATCAAAATTAATTTTATTTTTGACTTTCTAAAGAGACAATAATCAAAAGTAGTTATCAATACATGATTGATTAAAATTTTAAACAGTTGAAATAGATAAAAATAAGTCACTGATATTTAACCCCCACCTAGATATAAGTTCAAGTCTTAGCAGCGAAATTAACTCTCCATACTGAAAGGTTCGAAGCGTAATGTGCAACCAACCTACGGTTCGAGAACATCACACTCTGTAAAAATTTCCACCTTGAGGGAAAGGGATATTTCCTAGAACTGTTAGGGAAAGTTCGCTGTAATCCTCAAAACTGACCATTAGCATTTCAACCCCCGAACCAAT
>BGPR01029187.1:0-19434 GCA_013235015.1 Araneus ventricosus | reverse complement strand
ATATTAAAATGAGAGAAACAAATTGTATGGAAATGAAATTTTCGTCGCTGAAATGCTAATTTTTTGAAATTTAATAAGGTGTAAAAATAGTTTCGTGAGATAATGTTTTCAAAAGATATCGCGGAAAAACACCTTGATTAATTTTTAATTAACTGAAATTTTAAGTAACGTTTGGGCTTCGAAATGTTGAAGATGAACTTTCTCTTGTCTCAAATAAAAAGTGTGCAAAGTCTAGTTGAAATCAGTCCACTGGTTTAGGACGCGATGTGGAGCATACATACATAGATACAATAACTTTTATTTAAATCAAGATAATTATTAGATAATTTACAAGATTAAGATTGCTGGCATATACTATGAGCCATAAAAAAGGTTTTAGTGAAGATATCGTCACAATTAATTAAATATTTAATTTTATTTAAGTAAATAGTTAAATTTAATTAATCAAACAGTTAATTTTAAAAGTTAATTTGATAATTAGTTAATTTGACAGGTTACTTTAATTTGATAATTAACTAAACATGGCTGAACCAAGATTTGTTTAATAAATTTAATATAAAATAGCCAAAAAAGACAGATATATAAGAGTTCCCTTTATCCTTTTTTATATTGAAAAATATCTCATTAACTTTAAAATTGTTTTGGGATTTTCTGTCGAAATATTTGCTTTTAACTGTCGATGAAGATTTAAATTTGTAGTTCAAAATGGCTGCATTGATATCCTATGCTTTAAACACACGTATTAAATTTGCAACTCGCAATGTTTAATAATTTTAATTCTGTTATGTGTTAAGAATTTAGTGACTATTATCTCTGTAACCAGGGGGTTCTCTAAATGAGCCCATTCTAGTAATGTTTAAATATTTCATGTCATGTGATTTTTGCATATAACAAAGTAATGTACGCACAATTATATGGTAACCTAGATTAAATAACTAATTTTTAAATCCATATTCTTTTTTCATTCATGTCAGGTGTCAATTTTTTGTTACTGTTTCAGATCTGCTGTCTTAATGTTATCTAGGGAATATTTGCTCTGCTGGGATGTTTATTTCTTTATGATTCCTATGATTATGTGATGGGATATAAAAAATTGACCAATATACTGACCAATAAATCTAGCATAACCTTTTGGAATGATGAAACTTTGATATAGGAAAAAATTAAATGTCATGAAAACAGAATCACAGCGTAAATATTGCAATGCGTAGAAACAACAAAGTCATTGGCTATGTCTGTATTGATCAATATGTAATATTTCATTACTTTTGTAACATTAGCGTAAAGGAATCTACCTTTGCCTTCAAGCTTGCCGAAAAGGGATTTTTTTAAAATAAAGTTCACTCCATTTCTCACTTGTATTCAAATTATCTAAGCCATAAAAATATTTTATAGCAAACAACTTTCTGGTTGTGCATATAAATAAACTTAAGGAATTAATTCCAAAAGAAGCGAACTAGAAAAGGCCAAATGGCAACTTATGCTGCTCATTAAAGCACATTTCCCATGTTGTTTGTGTTCCAATTTCAAGACAAAGCTTGTGAAAATCTTCATAGATTATACTATCACTTCTCAATCTAAATTCTAATTAACTTTCACTGTACTATGCTGCACATATATTTTAATTGGTTTTCTTCATTGTATTTTAAGTCTTTGATAAGCAGTTCCGAGTTCATGCTTCTTGCGTCATTTAGCATAACTCATTATGCTACTGTGTGCAAAATATCATGTTTCAGCAGGTGAAATTCAGTTTTAGCAAAGAATATACAAATATAAATCATGTGAAAAATATTTTATAAAATATGTTAAATGGTATAAAATATGCAGTTTTGAAGATACAGAAGAGTAAGCAGAGATGATTATTAACGTTAAAAAAATAGAAATAATTAAATTAAAAATATAATTTATTTCAAAAATAGGAAGAAGACAAATTTTTAATAATTTTTTTCAGAAATTTTCATTAAATGTAGTTTTAGCCTGTGAATTAACAAACATAAATAACGCCATTTCATCATAAAGGCTGACAATGTTATTAGAATAATTTTTTTACTCATATCTCACCCAGAAAAAAAATCTTTTAATTACTGAGAACTTAAAACACAAACGTATATATTTATGTGTTTTGAAGTTTCCCCGCGATTTCAACGGGTTAGAAGCTGGTCTGTTTTCTGCTGCATCCTGCGATTTTCGCAAGCTAATGGGGTTACTTAGTACTTTTAACGTTGAATCATATTATACTAATCAAGGCCTGCATGTAAATAACAATTAGGTTGGTTCAACGGTATTTGAGCATGTCTTAAAACGTAGCATCTAAATAGTAATTTAAAAAATTATACATTCAAAGGGTTAATATTGCATCTTTTGACCGAGTGAAGCGAAGTCTTGTCCTAAATGGACCGTTCGGGCCGTTTTGTCTGTCTGTCTGTTACGCAGTCCTGACCAAACGCATTGTTCGAATTTCATCGAATCTGGCATGAAAGTTCCTTGAAGTCATTAAAAACGATGCATGTGTGTAACGATTTTTATTTTTAGATTCCGTTTCAAGATTGTGGCAGTTTTAATGATTCCGTTCTATGCAATGTTCACTCCCACCGGGGGGGGGGGCGCACCGAGAGTACATGGATTTTAGAGGCCGCCGGATAAGTGGCGGCCTCTTGCTTTCCTGGTGGGTATAGTAAAGGTGGGGCTCTGGGTCCCTCCTCCAATGAAAACATCTCCTACGGGAGGGGTCGGGCCGTGGCCAGGTGATTGGCCACTAGCAATCTGCTCTCAGTACTCGAAGCTATTGCAGTGGCTGTTATTCAGATTTCCCGCACGCTTCGGCAGGGCGGGGTGATCCAGGTTTTCTCATTATGTAATGTTCAGGTTATTTCAACGATTCTATCCAAACGGAACTCCGTACAAATGATATTTAATAGTAATTTTGTTAATTCTGGTAAAAGCAGACATTTAACTGTAATTGTGTGTTTACTGATAAAAGCAGACATTTAACTGTAATTGTGTGTTTATTGATAAAAGCAGACATTTAATTGTAATTGTGTGTTTACAGATAAAAGCAGACATTTAACCCTCTAAGCGTTTGAGCCATATTTTTCCGTTTTCCATGTTCAATTCCAGAGCAGATGTGTTTAATGCTTAAGTGTATAATGTCTTAAACTACCACGGATAAAATATTCTTAAGATTTTAGAAACTCGATTAAACGCAATAATTATCCATTCATTTTAAAAGATAAATTTTAAGGCTTTAAAGCTATTGGATCAAAATAACTGGCCGGTTTATGCGTTAACTATAATTTTATGAATTCAGGTAAAAGCGGACATTTAACTCTAATTGTGTGTTTACTGATAAAAGCAGACATTTAACTGTAATTGTGTGTTTATTGATAAAAGCAGACATTTAACTCTAATTGTGTGTTTACTGATAAAAGCAGACTTTAACCCTCTAAGAGTTTCAGCCATATTTTCCCGTTTTTTATGTTCAATTCCAGAGCAGATGTGTTTAATGCTTACGTGTATAATGTCTTAAACTACCACGGATAAAATATTCTTAAGATTTTAGAGATTCGATTAAACACAAAATTATCCATTCATTTTAAAAGATAATTTTTAAGGCTTTAAAGCTATTAGATCAAAATAACTGACCGGTTCATGCGTTAACTATAATTTTATGAATTCTGATAAAAGCAGAGACTTGTGTAAAAAAGGCTAAAACTTAGAAATTAGATTATTTGGAGGCGAGGTCTACCGTCCACAGAACTACTAGTTTTATCTGAATCGATAAATTATGGCATTTTGCTTCTCGCTACAGAATGAATCGAATTATCCGCAACATAACATACGATTCCCGACAGTCACAAGCGCCTAATTGAATTGTTTTTCTTCATCAAATCCAATGAAATAAGTTCCACTAATCCACGCCGAATCCCACGATTGGAAGTCATAAAGCTAGTTGCGGCTTCGAGGTGTCGCCCGTAATTCCGGTTTCCCAGATTCTTTATTTCTGGGAAGGGGAAGTTCCTGAATGTTTGGATTAATGTAAGTCGGCCTTACGACCACCTGAATCCCCTAAGATCCAATACATGATCTATAAACATATTCTGGGTCGGGCTAAACCTTTGAGCGAAAGAAATGGCCGACAAAGAACAAGTAGACTAAATTAGTGTTGGAAGTTTCGGTTATTTTTCGAAAGCTCAGATGTTCCATTCGTTTAAAATACTGGAAAACTTTTATTAACCGCTTAAGAACCGAGTTATTTTGTAACCTACGTATTTAGGAGGAGTTGACTCGGGATAAGTCATTAAGCGGTTAAAGGGAGTTGTAATCCTTATTCCGAAAATGTTAAATTGGCCATTTCGATGTACCTTTTCTCAAAATCTTTTATAGATTCATGTTTGAAATTTTTTATTCAAGTAAAGTACATCTTTCTCATTGTATTGAAATTATTTTTTAAAAAAAATTCAAAAATTTATTTTTTACAAATTTTTTTGTGTCAAAACAAAAAATATTAATTTGGCCATTTCGATGTACCTTTTCTCAAAATCTATTATAGATACATGTTTGAAATTTTTTTATAGAAGTAAAGTACACCTTTATTATTGAACTAAAATGAGCTTTTTGAAAAAAATATTTTTTATTTTCTCAAAAATTTATTTTTTACAATGTTTTTGTGTCAAAATTGGGTAAAATTTCACTATGTCTAATTATATATTTTATAAATTTATAAAAAAATTAACCAAAAGCTCATTTCAGTATAATGGGAAACGTGTTCTCTACTTGTATAAAAAATTTCAAACATATATATAAAACAGATTTTGAGAAAAGGTACATCGAAATGCCGAATTTTTCATTTTTGGAATAAGGGTTCTAACTCCCTTTAAAAAACGGAATGAATCAATGGATAAAACAAACAAACCAACGAAAAAAGATGAGCTAAATTTAATTTTAGGAAGCAAGATTCGGAAAAATATTTCTTCCCATCTTTCACTATAAATAGAATACAGTCAACCCATTTTGGTGAATAATGACAATTCACAGCATTGTAATTCCTTTGAAAATTGTTCATTTGACGCAGTTATGCAAGTAGCAGAGTGTACCTTTGCGCATATTTTGAGATGCAACCATTTCAGTAAAAATTGAGATGATGCATTGTTCCAAGATAAATTATTGCATTAAAAGTTGCCTGCTGTACAAAGTTAATTCACACGTTTAGATATTTGCAGTTAGTTCAGTTTTGCATAACAAACAACATATTCCCAACGAAGGCAGCTTAAATAAGGAGATAAGAAGCCGCCGGATAAGTAAACGGAGTCTCGCTTCTCTGGTGCTGTGGCTTTGAAGGCCCACCTCAGATGACGAGTCGTACCTCTGTAATGGGAGCAGAGATCATCGCATGAGTTGCTCGTATTTAGGGCTACATAATGCATTCAGTCATAATGGCCGTTTTAAGTGTCGCAGCGGCCTGTCAATCAGTTTTTTACAAGGATGCTTAGGCATGGCGGGGTTTTCTTTGTACAAAATAAGTTACACTTTAATATATGTTGACGAAATCCACAAAATGGTTCCTGGTTAGTTTCTAATCGCATTATCTGCATTCAGTTTCTGTATTGTGCAATATCTATAATAATGCACTGTTGAAGAAATATCCCAATGAAAGTATCTCGAGAAAGCATAGCAAGATGTGGAAGTATTGCCTCTGTTAACCAACAATATTGATTTTGCTCAATGAAGAGAATTATAGAGAGGATTTTATTGATTTTCCTTCATGAAAAAGAACCTCTTGAGTTTCATTCATAGTTTATTTTGTGTCATTTCATTGTGTATTTCTCTAAACTAACATGGATGTAAATAAAAAGACATAAATGTAATAGTAAGATGCATTGCATCCTGTTATCTCTTAGGCCTCTCTTTTCGCAAAATTTTTAATAATTAACTTTTTTGTAAACTTTGAATGAAAATAAAGTATTTTTCCAACTCAACATCATTTACCACACGCCTCTACTCTCTGCAGCGTTCCGATTTGAGGTTCAGAAATTTTATATAAAGTTTTCGTATAAAATACTCTTTTGACTTCATGTTCCCTAACATAAAATGTGAAAATTTGAATGAAAGTTTTTAAACATTACATCACACCACGGACTGCCTTTTTTCAGGGCTAAATGCTTTTCAAACATACTGGTGCATACATTTGTTCAGTAATTTATAAAAATAAAAGTAATCCAATAAATAATTTCAGCAAAACTGACTAAATTTATTAGAAATTTAAATATTTTACTTTCACATAGCTAACGACCGTGAATGATTTCTTACTTAAATAAATGCCGGTATTAAATAACTTGGATAAAGTTTAATAATAATAATAACAATAAAAAACAGAAAACTCAAAATTTTTAATTAAACTTTAATATAAAAGATAAAAATGTATTTCCGGACAAAAAAAGATGCAAGAAACCCTGTCAATTATTTAAATTACCAAAAGAATTGTTCTTAGCGTTACAAACAGCAATTGCACGATGCGCAGTAAATTCAAAATCTGAATCGGTGCGAGTCATTTTACATTTATCTTATGAGCCTGAATTGACGCCATTATGAGTTTCGAAAAATCCTAATTGCCGTTTTTAAAGCAAATAATAATAATGGAACATATTCGCAAAATGAACTTCTGCTAAAGAAAAATATTGAAGCATGTCAAAATAAAAATTAAATTCTGCTTGGATAATTTATAATAATTGCATAACATATTAAGACTTTAGTCACATATTCAGTGCTTTATTAACAGAATTTAAAACAAAACATCGGTTCATAAGCACCGACTGAAGTTACAATTAATTAAACCTTTTTGAGATTCATTGATCCCTTGTTTCTCTATATTAATATTTCCTTAAAATGTTTATTTTAATTTAGCGTATATATTATTTGAAAGATTTTGTTAATTCAAAATTAATGGAAAGCGAGCAAAACGTCTAAATAATCGTATCAAGTTTGAAAACAATTTACAACAGGAATGAGCTAAATTTTGAATAATAAATTATTTGCATCTGAAATTAATTTATTCACCATTTGCTTCTCATTGTATTAGAAGTTTTTTTAATTTGTAAAGAAAATGCATTCCGGTATGTTTTAACCATTATTTTAAAGAAGAATATGGAAATTTTGCATTAAAACAAAAGCAAAGAAAAGGACAAGCTATTTAATTTAAGTACAAAGGACAGTTTGGATTTTGGACTGAATTGTAATTAGAATGATGATGAAATTATTTGTATTATTTCCTACATAATGAGAAGATACATATTTTAATTGAAAAAGGTAAAGAATAGGAGACAGCCAAAGCGAAGTTTCATTTCTTACTGATTTTTTATAGCGTCAAAATGTTTATTAATTATGGTACTTTCTTAGAATTAAGATATAATATGATTTCGAAAATAACTTGAGAGAAGATTAATGGTTAGAAACTTTCATAAAATTTATACGGTGTCTAAAAAACCGGATTCAATTCTTTAAATATTGATTTTAGGCATCTAAAAATCTGAAATTACTTAGTTGCGTAATAAAAATATACAGAATTTTGTGATAATTGATAAAAAATTAAGGAAAAAACATTTTTATGCAGTCTTCATACGCAATAACTTCCAATGAGTAAAATGCTTCTCACAGATTATCAAGGTATAAAATTTCAACACTGTAATACGAAAAGTCCCAGACCTATGAAATGACAAAAATACTCACCTAGACGAATCTTGGTTTTAAAAAAGTCAATGAATCGTATTTTAGAGGCTGTACACCAGTTGGAAAGGGAAAACACGGTTATGTGCAGAGATAATTTTACAACAGTAGAATGAAAAGTTTAAGGGAAAAAAAACACACCTATAGACAGACTTTATAAAGCCTGTCTAAAATGTTATACAACAGCACTAGTACAGGAGATGCATTAGTCTGTTAAAACATTTGTGCACTAAATGGAGCTTATTTCTGGTTAATGTTAGATATTTTTGTAACTGTATGACGAATCGATCAGAGGCAAATATTGTTTGCACATGCATGCATTGCTATTTATATGTGCCTTTCAATATACGAGTTCCGCATTTTATTTTGTTAATTAATCCTGTGAATTATTAACATGTTCATCAGAAAACATATTTCTGAGAGCTTGGTAAGAAGAAATTAAAGATCAGAAGTAGATGTTATTTGACCTTTCATTCATTTCTGCGCAGTAATATTTGTATTTACATTTGAAGCAAACACGTTTTAATTTGTGAGTATTTATATAATAATCACAAACTAAATAACAACTGAGAAATCATCGTTAAATAAATCTGTGAGATTGTTATTAATATAATTATGGTATTTCGCTCATCACCTAGTTAAGGTACGAGGAACATTTTCTTAGTATACGTTTTTTTGTACGGGGACAGCATAAAAATTTAAATTTATTATACCTAAAATATAATCTGAAAGTTTTCATAGATTTCATTTAAAATCTCAACCTGTTTAATTTACGGAATGTTGCCATTTAATAATGTAGGATCAATATTTAAGGAATTAAAGCCGAGGTTAGTGTTTTTTCGGGTACCCTGCTAATTTGATGGAGAAAATCGTGTAGTTTTCTGAATTAAGATATTGTTACAACATGGAAAGTCGCTTCCCAGCAATGTTAGTCTTATGGTTGGGTAGAGAGTTTTACAGAGATAAATATGGTCTACTGGCATATTTATCCTGGAATTTTCTTGATATCTATTAGGGCTACGTATTTTCCTGCATATTTGTGAATAAACCTTCATTCTCCATTATCCTGCGTGTTGGACTGTTTACACCATACACCCACAGAACGATTTTTGTAACAATATAAAGTAGCAAAAGATGGATTTCATCAAAATGTTACTCAAAAGTACAAACAATTGTGCATTGCCAAATTGTTGCCATAATTTTGTCTAAAATCAATAGTAATTAAATTTACAAATAACAATAATATACCTGACATGCTTATATCATTTAAACTTGTATGGATTTATTCTAGAAACTCGTTAAATCAATCTGGACGAGTATTCGTTTTGTTCATGCCAAAATGCAGTTTCTAATTCCTTGGTAGCCTGATGTCTCGATTTTAGAACTGTAGAATTAAGGGCTCTAGACTAGATCCCACCAAATATCCGTTGCGTACATGGGCGAAATGCTCTAAAATCCATCGAGATCAAACATCCTTTTCCCGATGTGGTGAAGAAGGGTTGCTGGCTCATGTGTCGTCCTCGTCATTTGAACACTCAAAATTTCGAAGTCCGTCCCGATGTGGCTGTAAAACTATCCTGACGAGGGATTTCTTTAATGTGAGGAATGGAGACAAAAAAAGACTAAAGACGTTTTAATCCCAGCTATTTATTTACTACTTCTTCTATGGGATATTTACAATGAATCGCACAAAAAAGGATGAATTCTATATACATGATGAATACGAAATATAAATTGCTTACCAGCTCAGTTACATTTGAGCTGTGATTCCAATATCAAAATTATAATGACATTTCAAAAAGATATCTACTGGATAAACTCTAGCCCGCCACTCGCTAAGCCCATTTGGCCCGCGCAAACATAACTTCACGTTCTTACCTGCGTCCACACTCGACGGCTGCCAAAACTCATCTCCCCAAACTAGTGTTCCTTAAACATCGATAGACTATCGATACTATCGAAGCCAAGTCGATAGTATCGAGTTTTCGAAACTATCGACTGAAACTATCGATAGTATCGATAGTTTCAAAACTATCGATACTATCGATAGTATCGATAGTTTCCTCTCGGGCAATACTATCGATAGGCGCATTTTCAGTCGATAGTTTCAAAACTATCGACTGGAACTATCGATAGTTTCAGTCGATAGTTTTAAAGCTATCGACTGCAACTATCGACTGTCAATAGTATAGCTCCTATCTAGTGGCGGGTCGTGTATTGTGTCAGTGGGGGTGCTGTATTATATAATATTATCATTGATATATTTTTGTATAATTTAAATATTGGCTTTTTTGGTCAATTTTGGATGTTTTAATAAATTGATTTTTGACTTGATGTAAGCAAGTTTTTATATATATTAGCAATGTCGTTACGTATATATGCTAATTACTAAGTTTGTAAGTAAGTATTTGCGGATACACGTACGTATATATGTACGTTCGTATGTACGTAACATCCGTCCGCCTGTATGTAATTTACGTATATATGTATGTAACGTACGTGCTATGCAAGGAACGCGCATACATTTGAACGCATATATGTATGTACGAATCATGATTACGTATGTAACTTACGTACGTATGTTTGCAACATACGTATATATGCCACATGCATACGTTCATAGCACATTATAAACTTAGGACGTTGCATGCTTACGTACGTATGTTACATACCTAGGCAAGTGTGTTACTTAGATACGTACGTTACATACATATGCACATTTCATACGTAAGTAAGTTGCATACACAAGTACTTACGTTATAAACGTACGAACGTTACATACGTGCATATGAAGCGTTCCTACGTAAGTAACGTACGCGTGTATGTTTGTACTGTACGACGGTATCTATATAACCCACATACATATATAATTTACGAAAGTATACAGGTTACGTAAGTACGTATGCATGCACATACGTACGTTCATAGTACATTTGCATAATCAGTTTTTTTAACGTACATATGTACGTTACATACGAACTCATGTTTCATATATACTTATGTTACATACGTATTCACGTCTCGCATATACTTACGTTACATACGTACTCGCGTTTCATATACACTTACGTACTCACGTTTCATTTATACTTACATTATATACGTACATACGTTTCATATATACGTTTGACGTATGTTACGTACGAAAGCATATTTCATATTTATGTATGACGTACGTCACATACGTACGCATGTTTCATGTATAAGTATGACGTAAGTTACATATGTACGTTTCAGACGTACGTTACATACATACTCACGTTTCATATATACTTCCGTTACATACGTACTCGCGTTTCATATATACCTACGTACTCACGTTTCATTTATACTTACATTATATACATACGTACGTTTCATATATACGTTTGACGTACGTTACATACAAAAGCATATTTCATATTTACGTATGACGTACGTCTCGTACGTATGCATGTTTCAGACGTATGTTTAAACGTACGTACATTTTATACATGCATACGTATATTTGTGCGCACGTTGCATACATATGTACGTACTTTAACGCGCGTGATATACATGCGCAAGCACTTATATGAATGAACGTGTACATTACGTATGTACATACATACACTGCGTATGGTACATATATACCTATATAAAGTACGTAAACATTCGTGTGTATGTATGAAACGTACATTCGAACTTCGTGTACCTGTACGTACGTCTGTATGTAACGTTCTAAGTATTCACCTATGTAACACACAAAGTACTAAGAAATAACATAAGTACTTATGTATGCACGCCCGTATGTATGTAACTTTCATCCGTCTATATGCATGTAACGTTCATTCGTCCGTATGTATGTAACGTAAGTATGCCCTTATACATTCAAGATGGTAGTTCCGTATATACATAAATACAATCATAAGAATGAATTTATGGATGTAACGTATTTCTACAACATCAACTCATCGAATTTGCAAATAAAAATAATTAAATTCGCCTTTTTCGCACGCAGTCGTCAAAAATTAAAAATCGTTTGCTTTTTCGAACACATAGATAATATTTATGAAGAGATAGCATCATAGTACATTATGAGACATTATGACATCATTTGCCTTTTTCGCGCGCGGTTGTCAAAATTTAAAAATCGTTTGCTTTTTCGAATACATAGGTAACATTAACGAAGAGATAGCATAATAGTACATTATGACATCATTTTCGCAAATAAGATAGTCAAGACAAGATGGCATGAAATTGTTAGTCTCGAAGATTAAATTCAGAATATGTACAATTTTGGCCTTAGAAAATTTAGATGAGCTAATCTCGTCTTATATATGAGAAATCTACCAATTTTTTCTATTGGGCGAAAATCGCTCAAATAAAATTACTGCAAATAAATTCATATTAACCAAACGATAAACAAATTTCTGATTTAAAACAAGCGATAAAATTTAACCAAACGATAAGATAAATCCTTATTCTAAATTCTGATGTAGAGGTGACGCTTCAGTATGTTTTTTGAGTGAGTGAATATGATTAGAACAGCGCTTTGTGCAAAAAATTTACCTTATTTAAAGTGCGAAATTTCTTCAAACTTATTTATGTCTTGTTGATTTCTTATTGAATTGTTACAATTAGTAGTCTGAAATCAAAAGTTTGGAATAGTTTTGAAAAGTTAGAAGATGGTAAGTTCGTCAGATGTGTTTTATGTCAAAAAGAATATAAATATTGTAATAATACGACTAATATGAAGGATCATTTAAAAAGGAAACATCCTGACATCATTGTAAAATACACCGAGGATCATTGTGCAGAAAGTATGGATGAGGCAGGACCTAGCAATATACCAAAGAAAAGAAGGGACAGTGTGAAAGAATTTATTGGTAGAAGTCTCTTTTATGAAGAAACGTCAAGCAGAAAAAAGTACTTAGACAAGCTTTTTGCTCTAATGATCTCGCTCGACATGGAACCACTAAGAATGGGAGAACATGAAGGTCTAAAAAATTTTGTCCATGCGTTAGATCCCAAATATGTTCTGCCGGACACTTCCACCCTGACAAATAAATTATTACCTCAAATGTATAATGAAGTGAGGTCGAAATTATTGACAGCTCTAAAGGATTGCGATAATTTGTCTATTACAGTTGATACGTGGACTACAATAGCTAATGAAGCTATTCTCGCAGTCACGGGTCATTTCATGTACTGCAATAAACTCATATCGCCACTGTTAGCAGCACTAAAAGTTGAAGGAAGTCAAAATGCTGGCAAAATAGCAACAGTAAGTAAAATATTTTAGTGAATTTTTCTGTTCATTCGTTTATTTGTCAATACTTAGTTTCATACTTACTGATATTGGCAGTTTAGCAATTATTAAGGCAGTTAAAACGATCTTTGAATCTAAGTGTCGTTAATTATTCTAAATAAAAAATGTGCTTCAAAATTATCAGTAATGTTTTATAAAACTATAATTAAAATGCTCTTTTAACTCGGAAAGTGTGTCCAAGATAAATTATATTGGCAGTGTTTTTGAACTTAAATATACTTACACTTACAAAAACTTATCAATAGCCATTACTTTAACCCTTTAACAGTCTTAGTTTCTTTGCTATCTAATACGATTACCCTTTCTGTTTTGGAAAGGGGCAGTCGTTTTCATTCACCTAAGAAGGCATATAGTACTTGAGATGGTTATAGATTCTACCTACCTTTTGTGTAAAATTATAAAGCTTAATGATTAAATTTTATTTTTAAGACTAAAAATGCGACAATTCGATGATGGAGTATACCCGGGCCTTTAAGTTCAGCTATTCATAAAGTAAGCTAAAGCCTTTATATAGGACACATGATTTTGGTCATTCGAATATTTTTTTAATAATTCGATACTCAAAGAGCTGCTAAGTTCTCAGAATGAGTAAATTTTTAAGATAAGTATGAGATGGTTCTAAGAATTGCGTCATTCTGCAATTGTCGTAAATTTTTATAAAGAAAATCTTCTCCATATGCTTTTTAAATGAAGCTCCAAAAATATCTCATTTGATTTAATTTTTTTCAAGTGCCTATTAAATGGAAAACTGCTTTATTATTTGCATTGCAAGTAAACACACTGTTAAACAGACGATAACATGATAATTTAACCTTTAATCTGTGCAAATCATATATAGGATAGAATGCTATGATATGGTAAGTTTTTTAGAGGTCGATTATTGTTAATTAAAAGAAGTAAAAGATACATCACATGTCATGAATTACGTAAAGAAAAGTTCCAAATTTCGCTTTCAAATTGTAAGCCAAGTAATTTCAAATACGGAACTAAATTGATCCTAAGCCCGCAACATTTTTTTAAATTAAGTTTTCATTCGTTCATTTAATTATTATTGTAGAAATCAATGATTTACAAACCATCTTATAATTTCTATAAATATCTACCAGGAATAATGTGATTTTCTTTCCTGTTAAATATGTATGCTAGTTTGTATTTAATGCACTTCATCATATATTATGCATAAGAAATTATTCTTTTATTATAAAAACTTTCGTAACCTAATGTATCGATTAACAAATTGTCTTGTGGCATTAAATAATCTTATTAAGACTTATTTGAAGGCAATTTTTTACTAATAATTTTTTTTTAATTTGAAAATGTTCACCTTTTAATAGTTCACAGACTTTAAGATTCCAGTTTACATTATATTTTGCCACAGACTATAGTTTGTAGTTATTACTCAAATGCAATGCAATTACAACCAAGTATTATTTTTAGGTCATCCATGAAACTTTGGAAGGAATGGACTGTCGGAAAAAAGTAGTGACCATTGTCACTGATAACCTGCAATCGATGATCAACGCTGCTGAAATTCTAAAAATAAAACATTTACCGTGCTTTGCTCATACATTAAATTTAGTAATGACTGATGCGTTTAAAATAACAGAGTTTGAAATTTTGATAAACAAATGTAAAAAAATTGTTTCATTTTTTAAGCATAGCACATTAGCATCAGATACATTGAAATCAATTCAAAAGGAATGTAATAAGAAACAGCTTAAACTTGTTCAGCAAGTCGACACCCGTTGGAACAGCACTTTCTACATGTTAGAAAGAATAAGAGTCATCAGAAATGAACTGACTCTCGCAATCAGTAAATGTGAAAAAGCTCCTCCTAACTTATCAGCCGAAGAATATAAAATGATTGAAGAGATAGAAAAAATGCTGGAACCTTTTGAGGTCGCTACCAACTTGGTGTCTGGGGAGGAGTACCCTTCTCTGTCTATTATATTGCCTATAATAAAGGGTTTGTCTCTAAAACTTGTGGAATTGGAGAAAATAAATTTAAATGAGATCTCACGAAAACTTCTGGAGAGTTTAAAAAATTCTGTTTCGAAAAGAATTAAACCTTATGAAAAAAGGACATCATGTATAATGGCAACCCTTTTAAATCCCAAATACAAAAAAAGAGGCTTTAAAACGGATGATGAAGCAGAGAATGCAATACGGCTGTTACAAAATGAATATACATCCTTTCTTTCAACTCCCGATAAGATCCAAAATTCAGAACCTCCAGCGACAGCATCGTCTTCCAAAAAAGAGAAAGTGGATGACTTACTTTATTTTCTAAATATTCCGGATTCACAGTACAATCCGAGAAGCGATGCAATAGTTGATGTTAGACAGTATGTAGAGAAGCCCAATATTTTTAAAGCAGAAGATCCGCTTAAATACTGGCAAGTTTCTCAAAGCAAGTTAAAGGAACTAGCCTTCAAATACTTGTCGATACCAGCGTCTTCAACGCCAGCAGAACGCATTTTTTCACTGGCTGGGCAAATATTAACAGAAAGACGGAATCGACTAGATAGTGAACATTTTCACCATCTATTGTTCATAAAACAAAATTTTAAATTGTTTAACTGAGCAATTTTTTAAAATTGTAACCTATGGGATTAGGTCTTTGCTAATGTTGCATTAGTTATTTCTGTATTACTCTGCATAATGTAAACTAATTATCTCTGTATTGTGTTTGCTTTACATGTAATTTTTATAAAATATATTTGCCGATTTTGAAAACTATTTACTGTGTACCATGTTCTGATCTTAAAGAGTTCTTTGCGAGAGTCGAACTTAAATAAATATATATTATGAGCATTTATGTTTGTTATATCAACTGATATATAAAAATATTTTGTAGAAGCTAGGGAAGAGCAACGTACAAAAACTTTTAGTCTGTTACAAGAATAATGAAATCAGTTACTGTATTAAATAAACTAGTTATTTCTGTATTATATTAGTTAAAAATCCAAATGTTTGCAAAGTATCTTTGTAAATTTTGAAAATTATTTACTGTCTACCATGTTCTGATCTTGTAAAAGCGTTCTTTGTGAGGGTAAAACTTACATAAATAAATATATTCTGCCTTTATGTTTGTTATATTATTTGATACTTAAAGATATGTATTAGAAAATAGTGAAGAACAACGTAAAAATAATTTTTTTGCAAGAATTTGCACTTAGCGTGGACAGTTAAGATATACAAAAGCGAAATGATTCATCTTATTCTTTTTAAGCAAAGAAAAGATTTTTACCTGAGTCGTTGAGGCAGAAAAAACTATTATCAAATATTTTAATTATTGAAAATCATACAACAATTATTCATTTTATTATAAACTAGCCGCCTATGGCGACCAGCTTGATCACCGGGTATGTAATTTCAATTGAATCTTGTATCATTTTATCTTCATGGTCCCCTTAACAACATAAGCGGATTGCAGTAGATATTTAACCCATGTTCTTTTAGGAGACTTGCACCTTTTCTGTTCATTATCCACATAAATGTCCTTAATGGAGTCAAATAACTGACCATGTCATGTAACATCTAATTGCACGTTGTCAGCGTCATCTTCACTTTCGTATTCCTCTTTCAAAATATTCATTTGATTTCAACATTAAAATGTCGCAACACATTTTATGGCCAGCAGCATGTTTGCTGAACAGCTGTCTTTCGCTGCACAAGATGGGTGT
This sequence comes from Araneus ventricosus, assembly GCA_013235015.1. Classification (NCBI taxonomy): domain Eukaryota; kingdom Metazoa; phylum Arthropoda; class Arachnida; order Araneae; family Araneidae; genus Araneus; species Araneus ventricosus. Next base: position 2,739 of record BGPR01029187.1, on the reverse strand, counting down.
GAGTTGGAACTCATTTCGCATTACAGTATTTTTTGTTGAACAGTGTAAGAGTCCTTTTGTCTAAATCAAATGATGAAACATTTTCATCACAATTGCCCTAACAGTTTCATATTAAATTTTGATGTATTTTAACATTATTTATCACCCTAAGGAGTTGATTTAAAAATATTTATCCCCACTACATTTTTAATTTGACCTGTAAAAACATGTGAATCAAGTTTCATCTCGTGCATAGTCTCTTTTGTGCTGTTATCTGTATTTTACTTATTCTCCCTTAACTTGAGAGATTGGGTGAATGTTAGGTGACATTAACAGTCGTCAGCTAATGAGAAACGTGCATCAAATTCCATTCAAATCGCACAAGTCTTATTCAACTACACATCGGTTGGCCAGTTCTTTACATGCATTTAGGAACCTTTGCCCAATCTACACTAAGATATTGGATTAGCATTTATTTACACCTACAATACTTTTTGACAGCCATTGAGGAACATGCGTACCAAATGTCAACAAAATTGCTCTATCCGTATTAAGTTTCATGTCAATCAAACTATGTCTTTGCTCCACCTTATGACGGATTGGGTAAGTGTTTATTTACCCGTACAGTTCTTTTAGCTGGCCTATGAGAAACATGTGTAAAAAGAGCCTTCAAACTCGCCCCTACCGTATCCAACTGCATATCCATCGGCCCATGTGTTGTATTTAAACGACTTCGCTCCACTCTATCCTAAGTGATTGTGTTAGCGTTTATTTACCCTTCCAATATTCTTAAACGGTCGCTGAGAAACATGCATGCTTGATTTTTCATCATTCAGCAGCATTTCTGAACATCTTTAGACGACAAAGTAAGGAATTCAGGAATAACGATTCAGAAAATTTCTTTTAGAGTTATTTTTTTAAAATTAACTAAATAATTTGAAACGTTTTGAAACATGATTTATAAAAAAAAAACATGTCTACAACAAATAAAAAAATCTATTTATTAATATTTTATAATTATTTGTTAAATTAAACAAAATGTATTGAGAAAACAAATTTAATTTATAAAAAAATGCATAATGAGCAGAGTGTATTATACGTAGCCAAACCACCACTGATACATTGCATGAGAGCCACTGTATAGCAGCAATACATCGACTCATTCCTCAATGGAAAGCTATCAACTGGCATTGCAGTTGAACCAGGGTCTCAAACTCAATTGTTAGCACTGGCCAAATAAACAAAATCTAAGTTTATGTGTTCCGTAAAAAAATTAATAAATAAAATAAAACGTTTTAAATTTTACACAAACATATGTTTTTTCGAAAAAGCATTTAAAAAAAAGAGAAAAGAAAATGGCAAAGCTAATGTTTTTTTCATGACTCTTGGAATCTCTTATCTTCTACCATCTTTCCTATTTCAAGGGTATAGTTAGGTTTAATTTAGTTTAGTTTCATTAGCGTCCCATTTTGAAGCAACGCGAGGGCTATTTTGGGACGGACCTCATAATTTTAAGCCACGGTCAGATGACGAGGACGACACCTGAGCTGGCACCCCCTCTCCAAACTTCCACGCCACACCAACGGGGTGACGTTTGGCCACTGCGTATGATTTAGCGTGCAAGTCTTAAAGCCTACTCTCAGAATAAAAAAAGAAAGCAAAAGGAAGTGCCAATTTTAGATATCTTTATAAGTTAATGTGAAATTATTACAATACTGGTTTTATTCGTTTAAATGTGGAAATACTATTTCTGCAAAAATGGAGTAAAATTAAAATTAAAAAAAGTCCGTCAAATGTTATTAATTCGAGTCATTTGATTCTTAAGCTAAAACAAGTCCTTAATATTATTGATGAAAACTTCTTTGCATAGATGGATGGTTGGAGGAAGGGGATGTGATACTAGGGGGTACGCGAAAATAAAAAGACTGAACAAGGAGTACTCGAGGGAAAAAATGTTGGGAACCCCTGACCTACACAATTACAGATTTCCAGCAATTTACGACCCCCTAGACCGCAAGACTGCATGTAACCTATCTGAAAAAAATTTTAAAATACGCTCTCATTAAAAAAACAATAGTTAAAAAATTATTACATTTTTTAAAATTAATTTTTGAAATTTGTCCAACAATTCGCGGACACCCTGTATATCAGAAAATATAAATATTTAAGTAATAAAACTATCTGTGCAACGTTTTGACAAGTTTCAAAGCTATCGATACTATCGATTGTTTAAAACTATCGATACTATCGATTGTTTAAAACTATCGATAGTTTAGAAACTATCGATAGTATCGATAGTTTCTAAACTATCGACTGAAAGAGCAACTATCGATAGTATCGCCTGAAAGAAAACTATCGATACTATCGATAGTATCGATAGTTTTGAAACTATCGATACTATCGATAGTTTCAGTCGATAGTTGGGAAAACTATCGACTGCACTATCGATAGCTGAACTATCGATGTTTAAGGAACACTATCGCAAACGTTACATCACTGACTGACATCGAATTCCATATTCAATAATAATTATTTTTCTCCGTTGCTAGGCAACGTTAGCAAAAGTCAAATTATCGTTACCACTCTATTTTTATAAACTTTAGAAAAGAATTAATGCCAAACGATTTTTGAATTAATTTCTTTTACAGCCAAACGATATTTTTAAATTAATTTCTTTTATGAGACGATTTTTCATTCAATTAACTTCTTTTCTTAAATATTCTTTAATAATCTACAAATATATATTTATTTATTCGTTAC
>BGPR01029186.1:3990-19435 GCA_013235015.1 Araneus ventricosus | reverse complement strand
CAAAATACAATTACTGGTATATAATTTTCCTAAAGAGCCCCTAATGAACAATAAATAATTTAATTATATTGTATAATTTACTTATTTCATGTCAATTCTTATATAATTGTCTTTAACATACTGGCTAATATGCTAATTAAATATTTATAGCGAGGTTCTTTTGAAACTATCAAGGGTTTAATTAGGAATCTACGGAAATCGATTCATATTAAAAGTACAAGTGTATGCCAACATAAGGAAAAACACCTTTATAAGGATATGAAATTGAAAGATATGGGTTAGTATAAAAATGTACCGATTTCATCATAATATACCTGTAAAAGTAATAATTTTTTTTCCAAAGATACAAATGTTTGTCCTGCTAATATTTTTCAAAGACTCTAAGCAGATTCAAAACTGTTAAATATCATTTCTGTTACAAACCTATGTCTCAGACACAAAGTCATCTGACAAGGTTCAGAATTTCATGCCTGATATCTAAAACTTTAATCAAAATATATTATTATAGTTACATTTTTATGCTGGCATAGAATCTTAATTCATCTGGCTGTGCTGATAAAATAGTTGTACCATTATTTCAAAGCACATTATTATATTTGTTTTTATAACATATTCTCAATAAATCTGCAACATAAAGAGAAACAGCAACTTGCTTCCCCACCTCATAAACACTTGATAAACACTATATTAGAAGCCCAAGGCATGCCAGCTAAGCCACCTTTGATCAAAATTTAAATCCATGACGATGAAATCAATAATCTCTAAGGATTATATATTGCTTTCTCTATTAGCACCAGATATTTTACAATATTTCCACGATGTCACCAATATCTTATAAATCACTTACAATATCGTAAAGTTGAAGGGCATCTTTTGCTTATCGGAGTACAAGTTGTTATATGTGTTCTTCAGAAAAATAATGTAGTAAAATACCCTTTGCAGCTTATATTTGTTCTTCATGGCCGATAGGGAATCTCAACACAAAGCCTGCAGTAGGGATTTATAAAATGTGTAATAATTGTAGAAACACAAGGTTTCTGAAAAAGACTGATTCTTGCTCAGCCATTGTTTATTTATAAATCATTATTTTAAACCAACTTCGGTCCGCCTATTCCTGCAACTCTCACTGGAGGAAGCATCTGCTTTCATGTCTCTTTTTGTATACTTTCTCACAAGTCATTTCTTCGTTATACTGGGTTTTTTCAAATCTTGGAATCTAAAATATCTACAAATAATGCTTCATAATCTTATAAATTTATAATAACCTCTTTTGGGCCAACTTAAAGTTTTGTTAATATTAGATCAGAGATACATACCTACAAAGATAAATTACTGTCATATCATACCTTTTTTCTTGCATCGCTCTATGAAACCATTTCTTAACCATTGATGTGGATAATTTTGGTATCAATATAATCTTTAGACTTTCCTTTTGACTAAGTTAATCTATCAGATTAGGTCAAAGATTTTATGTTAAGTCTAGGGACAGAAATTCGTCTTGACCCAAAGTTCTTAAGAAGAAAAGAGTTGCTAAGTGACATTTATATCAAGACAACAGCGAGCTATGGTGAGGCACTTGTTGCTTAGCACTTGCCTGCGAAGTCAAACGGGTGGATAGTTGTTGTCAAGGGTTACAAAACACGTTTATATCATGTTGATTTAACCGCTTTGATAAAAGTTTATTCTTTATATATCTTTCTTTTTATTCGTTTATGTATTGTTCTTTTATATAACGTTTATAAAATATTTAAAAATATTCAGATTAAATATTTCTACCCGCTTCGCGATAGCTACGATTCCAAAACATGGGATTCCAAGTCTTAGACGTTCAATACTCCATTTTAAGAGCTATGAGAATATAGATCTCAATAATACAAACACTTCCATCAATTAAACAGTAGTGTGAATTTAGCGTCATTTACGGCGGAAAAGCATTATGTCCGTACATGTCCTGAATATTTTATTTACTCTTCTTGTACATGTTTGTCTTCACCTTGGATCAATTCATCCTAATTCTGGTGATAAACTCAGTTTTGCTCGCCCTTAGCCTAGATTTTGTAGAGCTAAAAATTACAAGCATTCGATAAGAAAAAAGGAAAAGTTCCCAAAAGCTAGTTTCCATAAAATGAACCAATTTTTATTGAACTTCAAGCCTTATATTCAGTTAATCAAATATTCTCCCTATTTTCTCACGGTACAAAGCGAAAAATATCAAAATAAAATTTACTTTAGGTTAATTGAGATTAGCCGCGAAACTGACAGAAGACGAAACCTTCGAAGAGTTGGCCAAATGTAGATATCACCCGTCATTAATTCGTTTACGAATCCTTTGGTTTATCCACTTTTCATTTCTCGTAGCAACTATGGGTTAGAAAGTGGGATGTCCTATTTTGGTTTTCTTCGGAACGGAACAGTATTGCTGAACTTCGGTCAGACCAGTGGCTGTATGTGATATATTTATTATTCTTCATGCAAGTGAAATAACTGGTAGAATAGTTGTTTATAGTTCTTAAAAGTTTAAAATATATATTTTGAACTTTTAAAATTTGGAACCGCTTTTTTGAACAATTTTTATTTGCGTAAGAAACACCGGGGCAATTTAGTTTTCCAAATTATTGATATGCTACAAATACACAATTATTTCTTTTATGTTTTAAATGTTTTCCCAAGTTTACATATAAGTTATGTGTTAAAGAAAAAGTCAATTGAATGAGAAAAAAATAATTTGAGAATTATATGGTTTGCTCCTTAAAATCAACAGCATATCTAAGGAGATCATAAATATTTTTTTAAATAATTGGCAAAACTGTAGGACCAGTTCTCTACACTCAACTTGGAAACTCCGACAATTTTTATTTCATATAAAAGCTTAAGACGTCTAGATATGTCATCAATGGTCGCCTGATACCCGCTCTTAGGATATCTGAAAAAAAGCCCTTAAGGGTTAAAAACCATGACAGAGTGCTCCAGCCCCAACCACTCGACAGGGTGTGACAATTTTTATTTTATATGGAAGTTTACGATATCTTCATATTACATCAATCATCGCCTACCACTCATCACCCTCCATTTTCGAGTTAATCGCAAAATAAAAATTTGGAAGATCTCTCACTCTCTACAACGGCCAATTTATTTAGCCAAGCTGCAAGCATAGACACGTTCTAATAATATTATAGGCGAATATCTGTTCGCCGAAAGTGGCTAGTTTATTCTAAAATTTAACAAAACTTGTCCGAAAACGAGATAAATACCTTATTGTTTTTGACATCATTGTCACGGCAATAGTGATTGGTTTCTTCCAGGCTATATAAATGTGTCTAATTATATGGAATACAATGTCTTAGCGCCACTGTGTATAAGTAACGCAATGTTAAATAAGATGTCTCTAGTGATATATTATAATGAATCCTTTGTATAACGTTTCCGACATCAGGAAATGTCTTTTATTCTCTATTACATACTTACGCCGCTCTTAAATTTAGGAGCAGCAATTTATAAACCAAGGACAATCAATTTACAGTACTCCAAATTGAGTCAGAAATGTGTAATTTATAATAGTATCCCTTATCATAAATAGTGGTACTTCAGGTAATATATTGAAAAAATTATACATTTTATTTGATACGACCCAGATAGCAATTTTAGTTTGCAGCAAGCTTGCCACAAATTTGTCATGACAAGAGTGCAAGTTTGCCACAAATTTGTCATGACAAGAGTGCAAACTTGTAGTAAGCTTGCAGCAAGTTAACGAGAGCTCCGAAGTCACCATGAAACGAACTTGCAGCAAACTTGCCACAAGCTTGCCATGCAAACTTATTGCAAATTATAGCAAAAACAGAGTACGAAATACAACCTCCCGGTTGTATTTCGTACTCTGTTTTTGTACTACTCTGTTGTGTTGTACTCTGTAGAACTTGCGACCTCCCGGTTCCGAAGCGGAGACGCTAACCATTGAGCCAGTTGAACTCTGAGAGTAGGAGATAGATTTCGCTAATACATCGTTCGATTCGATTCGTATACGATTTATTTTTAACTATTTTCTGGATTTCATTAATTTTTTGAGTTGAGAATATGATTTGAAGTCAAAGAGAGAGCTATTTTCGCTAATAACTACATTTTGCTAGTAGAATAAATTATGAAATTAGAGTTCAAATGTAATTACTTTAAAATGGGACAAAATGTCTAGTTATTATTGTTCAACAAATACTGACTGTTTTTTAGATTTAATTTTGTTTATAAACGTTAAAATTTCAACATTAAGAAAAAGGCGATATAGTTTTCTTTAAAGTGAGAGTGATATATTTAGTAAAAAGATGGAAAATGTTTCAAAAATTTTTTTATAAAAAAGTTATTTTTTTCACAAATTATCATTGATTTATTGAATTAATAAAAAAGAATTACGGTCTAGGAGATGCTATTAAAAATCGGATGTTTTTTAAAACAGAGACAAAGATAATTATCTTTTTATTGTGCTATCTTTGCAGGAAGCTTGTTTTGCAAAATTGCAGCAAGTTTGATTTGCAAAGGAGGTGGCGCTATTTGTCACATCGAACTTGCTACAAGTTCGATTCAAGTTTGACGCGTCAAATTTTGCCGTGTCAAGTCAAAATCAAACTTGCTGCAAACTTGCGTGCTATCTGGGGAATATCTTTACGTGCAAATAATAAGCCTAAAAGGACTGCTAATGAACCACAAGTGATTTAATTTGGTTATCTAAAATATTTGACAATTCGAGCTGAATTCTAACATTACCGTCGGTATGATTCTGGCTACTATGCCAATAAATAAATTATAGCTGATTTTTGAAACTACAGTGATACTCGTTACAACAATACTTTGAGGACTAAATAAAGATATTGTTATAGAGAGATGTATTGTTATACCAAGGACAATATCAGTTCGATAAAAAATACAACAATAAACATTTTGCAAAAAAGCATCACCAGAGAGTGCTAATGATTATTGAAGTATATGAAAAACATACCTGAGAAACTTTTTTTATCGAAAAAATACATTATTTTCGTTTATTTATTCATTTTCTTAACTGTTAAGTCTATTAACAAGGTTTGCATTGAGTCTAATGCACGAAAATGCTCATGATTTGTGGATGAAAGGTTTGAAAAAATGCCCTTAGGGACTGAACTGATTGAAGAGTTCTCTGGGATGTCAATAAAGATTGCAATGGATCTGTATCATCATCGTAATCCTCTTCATCATCATCAAGACTTTTGAAGACTCAAAACGAATCTGGAACTGAAAATCTGGAATTTTCGTCATTTTCAGTTTGCTTATAGTCCATGAAACAAAGGTCCACTTTTCACAAACAATTACGAATCGTTTTTCCGTAACTCCCCAGCAACTCGAGCAATATTTCCACAACTTCCTTAACATTTACAGCTTTAAAAGGTTCTTCTTTATTTTTGATGTTTATGAGTATGGAGTCCACTAACCGCCTTCGGTAATATTCCTTGAAGCAATTGATTATACCCATGTCGAAAGACTGCAAAATTGAAGTGCAGTTGGCTGTGAAAAACAAATTCGATATTTTTCAGTTTTGTAGTGGTGCGAGAGCTGTACAATTGTCTACCAAGAAAACCAATTTCTTTCTTTCTTTTTTTCTCCTTCAACTTTTGTAACAATTCAGTTAACAATTTAGATGTCACCCACGGCTTTTTGTTGGCTTAATACTCAACGGGAAAACTTTTCACAGTTTTGAAACATCGTGGATTCAATGTCTTTCCTGTAGCGAGAGGTTGAATTTTTACCATGGCCATGACCCACGTCCAACGGCTCACCCATTGGGTTTAGAGTCTACAAGGATGTACGAGGAGATGTTGGAATTTGTGCATGTCAGTTCTATTCGCACACAGAAGTACAGTTAGCCTATGTTTTGATTTTTTTCCCACCGTAGCACTTTTTACCTTTGAACGCCAATGTTAAATAGGGCATTAGTTGAAAAGCAGTCCAGTCTCATCAGCATTATAGATGTCTCCCGATGCATATTTTTAAAAAATATCTTTCATTTCACTTTGCCGCCATTCATTTGCATCATTAATTGGATCAAATATGTTTTCTCTGTGAACATCTTGAAATGTGTTGCCATGTCGATCACGAAAACGCATGAGCCAACTGTTAGCGATCTTAAGACATTTGCGGCCTAACATAACGGTAAACATTCAGGCTTGTCTACATATTAATGTTACATTTATTGGGACATTTGATGCCCTCCTCTCTTGAAACTTCTTTAAAACGACTGAGTCAATATTTTCATTTATCTGAACTTTCAGTCGTTTTCTCTGAGGGTTGAGTTCATTAGAATTCACAGCCTCTAAAATTTATTTCATTTTCTTCAGGAAAGTAACAATCGTAGAATACGATAGTCCGAATTTCTTGACCGCATCAACCTACATCATTCCATCATTAATCTCGTTAATTATGTTCAGTTTATCCTGGAAAGATTGCTGCCTTCCAGTTGTCATCTTATTTGAGAAGTCAGACGGGAATGAAAAAATATCAAATTTTTAGATGGGAATTCAAAATCATTTGAAATGTAGAAATTGAACAGAGTTTCATTTAAATCTTCAAATCAAATCACACACGCCAAACGCAGCAAAGAATTTAAATTAATAATGTGCTCTGTAGTAGTGATGAGTTATTACCAGAGTAATACCTGTGATCTTCAAGTAGAATAAGTTATTGTATCCATTTCCGAGTAGGGAAACGCTCTGGGTGGTATGATCTTTCACTTCCGGGTATTTGAAAACAGAATTTTGTTGCAGAGTAAGAAACTGGTGTTGATATTTAAAAAAAACATTGTTGTACAGGGGTTTATTGATGTTCGGATTATCGTTATATTGAGGGGAAGATTAGCATTAGGTTGTATGCAAATTCACACGGACCATAAATTTTTATTGCTGTAGAGGAATTTATTGTTGTATAAAAAATTTATCGTTATATCTTTATCCTACTTCTGGTGAAAATCTCCGCTTATCTTTGCCAAAGCCTAAGATTGAAGACAATCGATAAAAGAAAATTTTCCAAAAGGCACTTTGATTAAAATGTGACATATTTTTTGCAACGTCAAAAAATACATTCGGATAATCAAATATCCTCCATATTTTCACATCGAGCAAAGCGAAAAATATCTAAATGAAATTTACTTTGATTTATTAGGTTATTTTGGATTAGCAGGGAAATCGCCAAAAGACGAAACCTTCGAAGAGTTGGTCAAATGGCAGCTTAATTTTAGTCAAATATGTGACATTAAAACAGCATGCTGTTCTAAGCAGTGAAATGCAGATATCTCCCACTATTAGTTCATTTCCGTATCCTTTGGCTTATTCAGATTTTTTCCCTTGTAGCTACAACAGGGTGGAGAGTAAATTAACCTAATGTGGTTTTGTGCAGAACGGGACAGTATGGCAGAGCTTCGGTTCGACCAATATTAATTGGCGATATGTTAGATCTTTAGCATTTTTCACACAGTGGATAATTCTTCGATTAGTATGCCATTTTTACTTAAAAGTTGATGTTCTAAATAGAGTTCCTTACTTCATTAAGTAATTTATACAACAAACTAAAATACTTAAAGCTGGATATTTCAGTTGACAAAAGTCAGGCATTGGTTTTTACATCAGTATTGTCATAGAAAAAAGGTAATAACACTGAAACACGGAGAAATCCATTTTTAAAATTGGTAATGTTAGTATAAAAATAAAACATGACTTAAAATACTTAGGTATGTCAATTGATAATAAACTGAGCTGCTCTTCCCATATATCAGGACTATATAAAAAAGCTTATAATAAAAACCTTAATTTTAATAAATTAATTAAGTTCGACTAGAAACTTTGTAAACCGCTAATTAAACATTACTATACGACGGTGTCGAAAATTCCCTGCTCAAAGACGCTAGCATCTGGGCGGTCTCTCAGCCTCAACAACGGGCAATTTTTTTCGTAAGTATAGCCACCTTATTATTTTTTACATCATTGTCATAGCAATAAAGATCCGTCCGCGACATATTTTCTGGTAAACAAAATAATGGCGCGACTGTCTATGTGCAGCGCAGTATTTAATTAGATGTCATTTTTTTTATGAGAGTAAAACTTTTTGACGCCTATTTTCGGCTTCAATGATTTTCCTTTCCACTTATGACGTTCTAAAAATTAAGAGCAACAATTGATAAACCATCGGTCGCACTATCGACCAAGAAGTTTCTTAGAATTTTTATATCTTTATATGGAAAATATCTATACAGAAATAGTGGTACACTACATAATATATTTAAAAACGATACATTTTATTTGATCCAAATAATATTAATGGTATATAATTCAAATAAAGCTTCTTCTATTAAAATACCAGTAATTTAATTATGTTGTCTAAGGATTTTGTTAATTTGAATTCAACTATTTTATTATCGTCTTTAAGATACTGGCTAATATTAGAGTATATGCATTTTAGTCAATTATAGCTAGTTTTTTTTAAAAAAGTTTTTAAATCAGAATTTCCAGTAATAGATCAATTTTGAAATCACAAACTAACACCAACAAAAAGAATCTTTCAATTCAGGGATAAGTTATTATAAAAAATATATTGATTTTTTTATAAAATACCTGCAAATTTAATAAAAGTTTCAGAAATATACACATACTGCATTTTTAAGCTTCTAATTGCTTCGAAACTATCGAATAGATGTTCTGTTCCGATCTAATATCTCAAAAACAAAATAATCAGAGAAGGTAGCGGAGCATTTTACCTAAAATATAAAATAAATACAAATTTATTATTCTACATAGCATTTCTACATAAACACAGAATTTGACTATATCTGGCTTTGCTGCTAAAATATTTAAAAAGCAATCACTAAGATTATTATTATATTCATTTTTATAACATATATTTCAAAATGATATACACCTTGACTCTCTTGTTTTGTTCGAAGATCATATCGAATATATAACTGAGGTTAAATACCTTGGTGTGAAATCGGACAACAGGCTCAATTTCCTAGGTCAAAGAGAAGATTTGGGTGAAAACTCATTTGAGTTTACCTCTGATTAGCAAATATTCCAAGTTGTCACTCAGAAACAAAGTGCTTTAAATAAACAAGTAATGTGGCCCATTATGATGTGCTCATTTCCCATCTGGGTGTGCCAGCTAAGACTAACCTCAACAAGGTTCAAATAATTCAAAATCAAGTTCTTCGCATGATAACAAACGCGCCCTGGTACATAAGAATCTTTGCATTACACTCTGACTTCAGAATACAAACGGTAGAATACCACATCGCAAAACTAGCTATAAATCTTTTTATAGGCATCTTAGATCATACAATCAACTCATTCGACTTCCAGTTCTCTTCGCTCACAACAATTCTAAATGCAATTTCCTCTATAAAACTACAGAATGGTTCCTTCCTCTCAAACCCCTACAATAAATCTGTTTCACAATGTCATACGGACTCCTTCCTGTGGTTATTAAAATTTTGACTATATTCATGTCACTCTCATTAATTGTTTTCTATAAGGGTTTTTTTCTTATTTAATTCATATCCAATCTTGGTTTCTCCGATGTGTATTTTTATACTTTGCTGTAAGCAGCAATTGAGACTGAATAGAAGTACCTAGCACTTGTACTCATGTCTACAAACAAATCTTGATGATAAACAACTAATATTAATCTAACATTTGAAATTCAGTATAAAAACGTGCAACCTAAAGTGAGGCAGCGAATATCCCACCAGATCTGATAAACGCTTGCAGCGGCTATTTTTAGGAAGCATGGAAGCTCATCATACATAAGATCTGCCTTCCCCTATGAAAATTCAAATCAATGACATACAGTGTCTCTAAAATTTGATCAAAATGCATTGCTGTTATATAATTTACCTAAAAAGACCCTAATGAACAATAATTATTTTAATTATATTGTTTATTTTTTTTAAATTTAAGCTCAATTCATATATAATTGTCGGCAATATACTGGTCCATATGATAATTAATTATTTATAGCTAAATTGTTTTCAAACTATTAAGGTTCTAATTTGGAATCTGCAGAAATCTATCCTTTTTAAAAATACGAATTGCTACCAATATAAGAAATGAGCCTTTAAAAGGATATGAAATTGAGAGATATGAGTAAGTATAAAAACAAACTGATTTAATCATAAAATACCTGTAAGTTTAATATAAAAAATTTCTAAAGATGGAAGTATTTTTCCTGCTAGGATTTTTTGAAAACTAACCAACTTCAGAACTGTAAAATATCTTTTCTATTATAGACCAATATCGATAAAACAAAATCATCTAAAAAAGCTACATAATTTTATGCCTGATATCTAAAATTGAAATAAAAATATATAATTACGGACACATTTCTAAGTTAGTATATAATATGATTTAATCTGAATATGCCAAGAAAATAGTTGCGACGTAATTAATAAACATATTATTATACTTCTTTTTATAACATATATATTAATAAATGTGCAACATATAGAGACACAAATGGATTCTTCCTGACTTAATAAACATTTGCATACTCTCTGTGTTAGAAACTGAGATCGTGTGAGTTCAGCTTCCTCCTGTAAAAATTTGAATGAATGACAATCAAATCATTAATCTCTAAGAATTATATGCCGCCATGATATTCTGAATACCTCACAATATTGCAAAGATATCGTATGAATATTGAAGGGTATCTTGTGTTCTAATAAGGTAACAGTTTGCTGCATGTTTTCTTAAGCGCGTAATGTAGTAAATTGTCCTATTGGATTATATTTCTTGCAGAAGATCGTGATGAAATTTATGAAACGTGTAAGAAATATAAAAACTTAAGCTTTGTGGAATAAAAGTTTCGTGGCTTGCTTTTGTTTACTTCAAAATAATTATTCTTGATCATTATTAATGCAGCTCTCACTTAAGAACTCATCCACATTTCTTATTTTTGTGGCGGCGTTGGGTCAAGCCATTCATATATAATTTAAATGCAAAATTCATCTTTTTGTTTCTGGTAACATTGTTGTCATTTCATGATTCTGCATCCGTGTGATGCCATGTCTTTCGATTAGCAATTGTGATGAAAAAGTAGTGTAACTAATGTAAATAAATGTATGTCTCTAATAATGTCTAAATAATGTCTCTAAAATTATGCATCACCTTACAAGTCGAAACATTTTTTAAATCGAGTAATGTAGTAAAATGCCCTTAGAATCTTATATTTGTTGCAAAAGGACAAGTCGAAATTTCAGCACGAAGTCTGTGGTTGGGTTTTATGAAATGTATAAAAATTATAGTCTTAAGCTTTTTTGAAAGGGATGTTGCATGTGCTGCTATTTCTTATTTCCAGATTATTATTCCACACCCATATGGGTTGCAGAGCTGCAACTCTCACCGAAGAACTACGTTGCCTTTTCATATTCTTTCTCATAGGCATCTTTTCTTCGCATTAATATTTTTTTATCTTGGAATCAGTAAAATATCTATTAGGAAGTTAAAAATCGGATAATTAATGGTATGCTTATTTGAGACAACCTAATAAAGTTTTGCTAATATCTAACCAGAATTGTGTTCTTGTCAAGTTAAATTATAAATTATTATCATCGCATGCTTTTTTGAATATCACATACTAGTAGTTCTGTGAACAATAGAGTTTGCCCAGTCTCCAAAATAAAGAAAAAATATTTCTGATTTGCTTTTCAGAGCAGTCTTTAAAAAATTAGCCTATATTGTTATTTATTGTGAAGACTGCATTGTTTGCAGGGACACCAGACATTATGATTTGTCTCCCTTGGAGTGGACCATATATCCACTATCATACTAATTTATATTTAGAATCAATTTACAATATTGCATAGCAAAATTATGTACCAATTTTACTCCCCCCCCCAAAAAAAAATTCTGCAAAAAAATTCCATTAGCTAGTGTTATATACTATTTCAGCAATTCATTGAAAATCAAACAAAATAAAATTCTTATAAGACAATAATTTCGCAATAAAGCAAAGGATGAGGTTGGAAATTAAAATGGGATCTTGATGAAATAATGATATTGGAATTTATTAAGAAAACATTAAAATTGAATTGACAATTTCGCAAATAAAAAGTTACACAAATAACAGATAATTTCTCTTAAATTTAAATGAACCATTTAGAAGAAGCATTGAAAAGTCTTTCACGAGAAGAGAAGAACAAGATTAGAAGGAACTAAGCATGGAAAAAAATTTCAAACTGGTGATATAATCTTAATTCTATCTTTTATTTTTCTTATTATTTTCAATATGAATTATTTGTACAAATATTTTCTCTCATCAATATCAACAAAATTATAGTTTAATGTACACTGGTGTAAGAAATTAAGAGAATTTGCAGACTTGGTCGATTATCTCTAGAACTACTAGACCGATTTTAATTAAATTTGATATGTACATACATTGATACGATACAAAACAAATAACCATTCAACAATTGTAATACACACGCATGATCGTGCGTAATACTCGTTGGAGTCTGAAGTTATGAAACAGCGGTTGCAGAATAAACAAAAAATGGGTTAATAGAGGGTACGGTCCCCTCTTACAGATATACAGGCCTTGCAGCGTGACTTCATAATTGAAATAAGGCAGGTTATCATTTCCTGTGGCAATTGGTCCCACTCGTTCAACAACGCTGTTTTCATTTCCTGGATGGTTCTCGGAAGGGGTTGCGAGTTGCAATTGCCATCCCCAGATCGTCCCAGACATGCTCTATAGGGTTGAGGTCTGGAGATCTGGCTGGCCAATCCATCCGGCGAATATCCTCACTCTCTAGAAATTCGTCTACTAGAAGAGCTCTATGTGGCCTCGCGTTATCGTCCATTAAAATGAACTCAGGGCCAACTGCACCCCTGAAAAGGCGAACATAGGGCTCCAAGATCTCATCCCTATACCTCACACCAGTCACAGTGCCTCTTTCAAAGACATGGAGAGGTGTTCGGCCATCCAACATGATGACTGTCCAGACCATTAAACCCTCTCCGCCATAATGGTCGATTTCGCGGGCATTGGAGGGTAGGTAGCGGGTCCCTGGTTCTCTCCATATGAACGTACGGCGAGAATCGGTGTTTAGGCTGATCCGGGACTCATCAGTGAAGAGAATGATCGCCCATTGATCCATACTCCAATTTTTATGCTCTCTGCACCATGCTAAACGGACTCTCCTGTTCGTAGAAGTGATCGGGACGCAAACAGCAGGTCTTCTTGCAAACAACCCTGTCTCATGAAGTCTTTTGGAAACAGTCACCCTTGATACACGGGTTCCTGTGGCTGCATACAAGTCACGGGAGAGCAGAGAAGCTGTAGCACCCCTGTTACGCCTCGCTATAATGGACAAATAACGGTCTTCTGTGGCCGTGATGGCTCTTGGACGACCTTGCGCAGGCTTTCTCTCGATGGATACGGTATCCTGGAACTGTTTCCATAAGTTACACACGACGCTGGGCGTTAAATTGAACTCTCTACAAATCTGGACTTGAGATTGACCTGCTTCTAGCCTCTCCACAATTCGCCACCTCATTCCATCATCTAAACGTTGGTGGTTACTCATTTTCACTGTTACAATTTGAATTTTACCGATTGCTGCAAAATAACACCAAGAAATTCGCCTAAGTGTGCTAGCGAACGAAATGCGTCTTACCTTACGCGCGCTTATCAAGCCTGTTTCTCTATCAGCTCCGCCTACACACACGTGTACGCTTACGTATTTGACGTACAAGATTTGAATTTTCGTGTAGAAGTAGTAGTTTTACATTCAGTTAAGTTCTTTTCATGAAATTCGATAAAATATGCAAATTCTCTTAATTTATTTCGCCAGTGTATATTTTAGCAGTAGTAACAAAATTACTATTAAATGTCTGCTTTTATCAGTATTAACAAAATTGCAATAACATGACTCGCATTTATCAAAAATTATTCAAACGTTTGAATAGTGCCAAACTCGCAATTGACTCACCAAAACGTTCAAAGCAATTGAAGGGCCACTCTCTTGAAACGAATTCAAAAAATACAAAGCCTTACATATATATCATTTTTGTTGCTTCAAGAAATATTCCTGCCAAATGCGAAGAAAATTGAACAACACGTTTGTCTATGATTGCGTAACAAACAAATTTACTGACAGACAAAATGCTGAAAGGTTGAGTTTAAACGGAGACCTCCTATCGCTCGGTCAATAATAAACAGGAGTTAATACGTAGAGTTCGTGAACTTCAAGTTTCATAACCACCACTGAATGATTTTACTGAAAAGTGAGTGGCAAGACAATTTGAAATTACTCGGTGTTTCAATTTTTGCTCGTCGGTTCATAGAACGTCAATAAATATCCCGAAGAGAATTAACTGGGAAGATTCCCGGTATAATAATATAAGTAATAAGTAAGTTATGGATAATATATGTAATTGTTAAATGCAAACATTTTGTTCTTTTTCATTCTTTTTTATGGCATGCAAAAGAGGCATCACAATGCCAGCTCAGGTGTCATCATCGTCATTTGAGTGCGATTCGAAATTACGAAATTCGTCCCAAAATAGATCTTGCCTCTATTCCAAAATAGCCCTCGTGTTCCTCAATACGGGAAGTTAATATAACGAGATTAAACTAAACGAACCACAATGCAGGCTGTTGACGACATCTGAGATTTAGTCTAGTCCAGTGGTGGCGAATCTATGACCCGCGGGTCAGGCACTGACCCACTAAGACATTTTAAATTATCCACGAGTTGATTTTTATGAAGTTAATTCTTATATCATAAAACAGAGAACAGACAATCGAAAATATCGAAAAATTAAAGTATAAATATCTAACAGTATCTTTATAATAAAAATATTGGCTGTTGGCCTTTGGCTAACAGATTTTCTATCGTATTACTGTGTAGGCGGTGGTGATCTAGTGGCAAGGTTTCGGCCTGGAGCCCGGAGGTTCCCAGGTTTAAAAAACGACTCCATTAATGTTTCGCCGTGTATGGGAGCCTGTTGAACGTCAAATCATACTTAGGGGTCAAAACGTCCTCCCGCTGGTGTGGTGCGGAGGGAAAGGGGTTGCTAGCTCAGGTATCGTCCTTGTTATCAAACCGTGGTTCAAAATCACGAGATGCATTTCAAAATAGCCCTCGTGTTGCTACAAAACAGGACATTAATGTAACTAAACTAAACTAAGCTAAACTATTCTAAACTAAACTATTCTAAACTAAACTAAACTATTCTAAACTAAACCATTCTAAACTAAACTATTCTAAACTAAACTATTCTAAACTAAACTATTCTAAACTAAACTAAACTATTCTAAACTAAACTATTCTAAACTAAACTATTCTAAACTATTCTAAACTAAACTAAACTATTCTAAACTAAACTAAACTATTCTAAACTAAACTAAACTATTCTAAACTAAACTATTCTAAACTAAACTA
>BGPR01029185.1:0-19437 GCA_013235015.1 Araneus ventricosus | reverse complement strand
TAGTCAGGGGGATTCTAGAATAAAGATGAAATCAAATCATTAAAAAAAATCTTGTTTTGTATGTAGTGGTGGAAAAAAGGAGATAGTCGGAAGGATTCTAGAATAAAGATGAAATCAAATCATTAAAAAATATCTTGTTTTGGAAGTCAGGGTGGAGAAAAGAGGATAGTCAGGGGGATTCTAGAATAAAGATGAAATCAAATCATTAAAAAATATCTTGGTTTGGGAGTTAGGATGGAGAAAAGGGGATAATCAGGGGGATTCTAGAATAAAGATGAAATCAAATTATTAAAAAATATCTTGGTTTGGGAGTTAGGATGGAGAAAAGGGGATAATTAGGGGTATTCTAGAATAAAGATGAAATCAAATCATTAAAAAATATCTTGTTTTGGAAGTCAGGGTGGAGAAAAGGAGGCCCGAGACATGAATTGCCCGACAGGGGTTAATCCGACCCTGCACAGGACCTATACCGTTTGAAAAAGTTTTCATCCAGTTTGCGCCAGTTGGAGGTCGAATCGATTACAGTGGAACCTCATTTAACGAGCATAATCCGTTCCAGAAGTTCATTCGCAATGAAGAAACACTAGTTAAGCGAAACATTTTTTCCCATATAAGTGAACGTAAAATACGATAATGCCTTCCATGCCGAAAAAATGATCCAAAAATTTATGCTTAACGTTTATTCATAGAAAATCAGTTATAACCTACGGTTTCCCTTAAATACATCTTCGGCCGTTGATGATCTTCTTAACGAGATCGGTTCTTCTCACAACTTCACTTTTTCACAAATGATATTTTCGCTAAATAGTATTGTCTTACAATTGCTTTTTGTGTATCCATATGACAAGCAACCTTTCCACATCGTCGACAACCATGCGTAGATATTCTTGTCACTCCCTTTGAAGCATCTATCTCCTTAATCGTGTCTTTCTTCTTGAGGATAGTGAAAATCCTTGATGTAGACTGATTGAATGTGCGTGCTAGATCAGCCAAGCTTCCACCTCGTTCTCGCTTTTCTATGATTCTACTTGCATTTCTGCATTTATTTTTCTTCTCTTACAGCTACCTTATTGCGGATGTTCTTCAGGAACATTTTTGCATGGGGTATTAAACTGTGTGCCAAAAAAAAAATCGCGAATAATCTGTCTAAACACAAGTTTGGAAAAATATGTGAATGCTAAACACGGACTGATGTAGGACGCGCACAATTCGGAAATTGCCCTCTCCTTATCATGCGGAACGTTGCTCGTTTTGCGAATTGCTCGTTATGATAGGTGCTCTTTAAGCGAAGTTCCACTATATGTTTCTATCATGTAATCAAATAGTGAATTTGGTGATATAAACTCCCTACATTCGAGTCTTTTCGCCCGGTAAGGCAAGTTCTTTGAGTAAAATTCATAAAATTATTCATTGTCAATTCGTCAGATACTTTTCTGGAAAAAAGACCAGGAAATAAAGGAATTTTCTCAGCCGGACAAATCAAAAATATCTGAAATGTTCTGTGTCACTTCTCTTACCATTACTAAATGAATCAGGGATTTTAATAACAGAAAAGTTTTTTCAAAAAATGAAATTAAGCATATAAAAATAAGTGGACGAACGCAAATACAATGATGAGCTGGTACTATTCACCGTTTAGGAGGAGTTCTTGCGACAGACAAACAAACAAATACATATATTTTCTGCTTTATATTATACCCTAGGAACCCGAGATATTCTACAATAACACCACGATGTTTCTACAATATTTTGAATGTCGCACAACATCGCGAAGGTATCGTATGAATATTGTATGGCATCTTCTGCTAATAGGATAGATTCCAGAGTGTCAGAACACCGTCATGAAATGTAGTCAGTGTATATAATGATGGCAATAAGTGTACTTCTAAATTGTTTATATTAACCGTATGAGCTTTAGAATGGGTTGCATGCTATAAAAGAAAATACAGAGAGCTTTTGAGTTAATAAATGCTGGATGTAATAAAATGAATGACCCTATTTTGAACCGTAATATTTTTTCATGGAAACATACAAAAGTATTGGAACAAAGTACAAAAGCTCACAAAGTACTAAAGTTTCATCAATGGTATCGTAAATGTTCTATGTGTCCGACTCCAGCATCACGTCTAACATAAAGACAATAGCTAAATTCTTCCCACACTTTCTGCAAGGTCTTCTAATATCCTGTGTTTTAGGTCCTCGATGTTTGTAGGTAACTGTCAATCCCAAAACGCTGACAAAAAGCAAGCTGCACTGTAATTACTGATTTATGTTAGTCTTGCTTTGAAGAACGCAAAACGCCTTCTGTTGAGGTGAAGCAATCTTCTCAACAGACTACATTCACGCCCAATTTCTCAATCTTTCACACGTTCAGAGCCATCTAGTGGCGATTAGACCACGCATCGTCCAACGACATAACTTTCATTCACAAGATCTTCGTCGTTCCAGACATATAACAATTTAGAATCGGGTCATTCTTTTTGATACACTCTGTATATGAGAGAATCTGATTGAAGGCCGTCATGGAACAATAATGCTAAAGAAAAGAAAAATACTAGAAAATTATTTAATTTTTTTGGATAGCAATCGATAGAGAAAGCATCAAAAATTTTCACAGTTCGAATCTTAATCGTTTCCTTTTACAATCATCAACAACACATTGCTATAAAATTCATTTTTAAGTTTTGACCGTTGCGATGAGTTAGATAATGAAGTCTTTTTAGTGTAAGATTTAATTATGGTAACGATATGAATAATCAATGTGTGGCATTTTCCTTCTCGTCAGCTGTCCATTTATATTTAGCTCACTATTCAGTTAACGGAATTCTCCAAATATTTTGCTGATATTCCAAAAAATCAAACTTTGTCATGCTGTCGCGAAACTCATGCCAATTAATGTTCTAATTTCCATACTGACAACTAACAGAACGGAGGTAGCATTAGATGCATCCCAGATGGCGCTGGTTCATCTCTAAGTGATGCTGGAGGATTCAGAACTTTCCAGCATTTCTGGAGCTTTCCTGCTGAATATGTAAAGTTTTAAATATCCGTTTTGGCCATCTAACAAAGCACTAAAGGCCAGGCTACCTCAAACAGCGTTTCCGTAATTAGTTAAAGGGGTTATAAATGTTTTTCTTAATATTATTTAGAAACTCAGATCAGGGCTTAGCACTTTTAATAGCTTCTATGTATGATTAACTATCGGTATATATCTGCATATTATTATCATGTTCTAGAGCCCATCCGGCTTTAGGACCGACCTATTTTGTAACTTACGGTACTTAAGACGAGTTAACTCGGGATAAATCGGAGAACTACTAACAGGTTAAGTCGGAGAACTTTTTCTTTATGTCTGTTCTAACTCTTTCAAATTCGTTTTATAATGGTTTATCTGGGATTTTTTGTTAGCCGGGATTTCACATTTTACACTCATTCTGGATTACAATCTGGTAGTAGATACGAGAACAATGATTACTGGGTTCCATAATATTCATAATAATGAGTTATAAAGTCAAGACTAAAAGGAAGAGCGAAGGGGAAAGTTGTTGAATTTGGACCATTTGTACATTTTTTAATGTACAGGAATAGAAAAGTAATTTTAATTACAAACGAGTAGTAGAATTTTTTTGTACCATGTTTATCTTCAGAACAATGTAATTAACTTTTTATGAAATGCACTTTAAAATAGAAAAAAATGGCTTAAAAATTGTTTCATCTGTCCAATTGATGAATGTGGTTTCGTAGGTAGTGCCACTGGCTTGACAAATTGGCCAATATCTTTAAGCACGATGAAAACAAAAATATTTTTTGATTCTCAAATCCACACCAGCATAAACCCAATTATGACACTTTAGGCATTGTTTCACTTCTTCTCCTCCCTTTGTTTCCTTTCAAATTATACGTATCCTTAGTTTTTGTTTGTTTCTATCCAATATTTAATGACTTTAGTGCCCTTTTTATTTATTTATTTACTTACTTATTTATTTCTGCTTTGCTTTGCTTTGGCCTTGTTCCACCTCCAATTTTTGAGGACTACCAGTTGTGATAACTACTTTCTGTAGTTTAAGTTAATAATTTATTCAAACAGTCCAATTAGGAATTAGGAAAATGTTTTTCATTCAATCTAGGCAATACCCCTAACCTTATCTTATTATTTCAATAAATTTATTGTAGTAAATTGTAGTCAAACAAATTTCCTGTTTGAGGATGTCGTATCAAATTTCCTGTTCGAGGATGTCGTATCAAATTTCCATACTTACGTTTAAAGAACGCAAGTACCTTTTGTTAAAATAGTTAATTAATGATACCTAAACATAAACACTTGTTCTCTAATTGTGTCTAAGTGGTGATTAAAAATTATTTCATACACTCCATTTACATTGTTACAACATAATTTACCTATTTTACGGCCCAAATATTTAATAGAAATGAAATTATAATATCGGTCCAATCTAGGCGCCGATCACTAATTAAATGAAAAAAATTACTTTTTAATACATTTATAAATTTGTGTTTTTTAAAACTCTTTTTTATTAAAATTTAATTACAGTATCATATGAACGGGATGTATGAAATTCAAAACACTATCAACAAAAAGTAATGTATAAAGAGCTTCAATAATTTCAAGGAACTGTCTTAGTTTGTGAGCACAAAATTTATTTTAAGCAAGCATTAAGAAGAATTTAAAACAAATCATTCCCTTACTGGATCATAAAAACAATAAAATTTACAGCAAAAATGCAAACTATATAAACACTACTATTTCACTTTTTATTTCAGCTGCTTGACTCGGAAAATAATCAAGCATGCTATTCACAATTCTAACAGTGAAAAAGCAAAATTATTTTAGCTCGGATAAGTTCAATAATCGTGAGAAATCTTAAATATTACAACACTTAAAGCTGTTTTTACGACATTAGCCCAGGTTATTTGAACTCATCTTTTCTAAATTAACACTTTTGATTTTTTTTATATTCTCATTTTCAGTTTGAATCGCATTCTCTGATTTTGCAGATTATAACGAAAATTTGAATGCAGATTTCTCTTAAACCGTCACCAGAAAATAAGATTCAGTTGAATGAAACAAACTTTATGATTATTCAGATGCTGCCATATGTGTGTGTGTGTGTTTGGATATTGGGGAGACAGTATAGAAAACAAAAATTCTCGTTTTCGTTACACGCTAATATCCTAAACGTTTGACACTGTCAAGAACTCAGACAAAACTTGAAATAAATATATTTCTCTTTGCAAATCTTTTCAGCCCAGATATTATCAAACTACGAAGTCAGACCTCTTTTCTGTGTGCAGGAATATTTATAAATATTACCACTACTTTAATATACAGTTTTTCTATTTTAATTTTTTCCCCTACTCGTCTGTATTTGTCTTGAAAGAAACATCGTGATTTACTTAAAGCCTGATTTCTTATATCCGGGCTGATCATAAGATAGGTATATATACAACAAAGCCACTTCTCTGTGAACAAAGGTAATTTACAGTGTGAGCAGGTCTGTACCACTGACGCGAAGTAGTTCGTGTGTCTACGCGTTTTTGGAGTTATTCCTCAATTGCATTTCGCCACCAACCAAATACAGGTTTTTTAACTTCGTGCGCGTTGAATCTATAACATGCATCTTGCTCTAAAAAAGTTGTTGGTTGGCTTAATTATTGCTATTATTATTGTTTCATATTGCGTGTAAATATAATTTGGGAGTTATTTTTTAAAGAAATAGAAGCTTGACAAATACCGATATAAATAGAATTATTATTTTATAAAGTATACTTAAAATTATACAGTAGAGTTTTCCTACAACGAAGTCTCTTTACAGCGAATTTCTCCCTATAACGAAATTTTTAATCGGAATTTTAAATAACATTCAAAATATTCTCCATATTACGAAGTGGTTGTCTCCTTATAACGAATTTTTTCAGACCTTTATCTTTTCGATTTTTGTCATTTATGAAGAAAGTTGCTAATTTCTGTGCAAACAAATCGCTCACACGTGCCTGTTTCTGGAGTCACTCGCGTTGTTCATTCCAGCGATAACACATAACAATAGAATGCTATGTGAAGGGTAATGCAATTGTGGGGACCTGGGTTTCAACAGAGGGAGTAACATTTCTACGGGTCAAGATTCCAAGAATCGGGATGGAGTGGGGGTGGAAACAGCAAATGGGTGTGACGATACGCATTTTATGTTTATTCGTAGTAGTACATATTATTCTCTAAATTGGTGAATTGTCTTCACTTTTCAGCATTTTATTTATGAAATAAAAATTAATATAATTATAACAAATTTATAATAAATATTACTTCATTTTTAATTGAAAGTCATAATTAAATATTTTTGAACTTATCGCACATACTAAAAGATTTGTAATATTTACTTAAATAACTGCAAAAATCTCTAATCTCCGTATAACGAAATTTTCTCTATAGCGAATTTTTCAACTGGAACCAAGCGATTTCGTTATAGGCAGATTCCACTGTACTTATTTATTTATTCATATGCCGTTGTAACGTGATTTTTAAAACTCAATTAAAAAGCTAAACTAAAAGTATTTAGCGCACTCTGTAAATATTTAGCCTTTTTATTTTTTTGAACAGATTGCGCGCTACTTTAATTATCTGCGGCTCTGCATTTTCAGATTCTTCCATTATGACCTTGTAGAACGATTCTTTTTTGTCTTGACTTTCCAATTTGCTGTGCAAGTATCAGAAAAGAATAATATAAATATATAATATAAATTTATACACTGCTGGCCAAAATTATATACTTACAAATTTACAAACTAAAAAGATATTTTCGTTTTATTTTAATCATAATTCAGTTTCAATTTATTTTGCATCAATAAAATAGTAATGAATAATTACAAAAATACATCAAAATTTCATATGACACATAAATAAAACAAAAGAATGAATAAGACCACTTATGTTGCCGCTACTTTTTTCAGTTTTAAATAGGTACTGCATATGGATTAGTGGAGCAAGCTAAAAAACGAAAAAAAAAAAATAAAAATAAGATCAAATAATTTGCACATCTTTGTCACGAAATTTTTCATAAAAGTTTTCAAAACTATAGATAAAGTTCGTTTAAAAAAGTTTTACAATAATATTTATGCCTCATGAACATTGAAGCTCATACAGTTCAAAAACACGATAAATAAACTAATATACTCGTGCAATAAACATGGAGCATTGCGATTGTCCATCTATGCTATCAAAGCGGTGAAATTAATTAGTGAAATCGGTCCAGTTTTTCAGAGTAGGGACTCAGTTAACCCGTATCTCTATAGAGAATGTAAAGGGAAGTAATGTTTTTCTATTTCTCTTGAAAATGGAGAATGGCTAGAGCAGGAGACCATTGATGACGTATCTAGAAATCATTAGCTTTCATTTCAAATAAAATCTGGCGAAAGTGGTCCAATGGTTGGAGCTGGGGGATTCTACTAATGTAATTAAAGAATGCGCATTGAAGTGGTGGTTTTTCAATTGCTCTCGGAAACGGAGGGTCATTGGAGGGGCAGGCGAACATTGATGACATATCTAGGAATCATTAGCGTTCATTTCAAATAAAAATTGATGAAATTGGTCCAGTGGTTGAAGCTGTAGGTTTCTGCGAATATAATTAGAGAATGTATATTGAAGCAGTCGTTTTCGATTGCTCTCTTAAATGGAAGGTGGGGGGCAGGAGAATATTGATGACATATCTAGACGTCATAAGCTATCATATGAAATAAAAATTGTCGACAAAGGTTGAGTGGTCGGGGCTGGGGGAATCTGTCAATGATTTTCCCCATATAGAATGTACAGTGGAGAAGAAATTTTTCGATTTCTTGAAAAAAATGGAGGGTGGTGGATGCCAGGAAACCATTGATGACTGTGGCTCTTCGGTCAAGACTTCAGCAGAGAGCTGAATTGACGAGATCGAGTTATTGTGGATATTAATATACGTTAATTATTTTTATGCGTTGATCTAGTGTTTGTGTGTGTTTGAATTTTTGACCCTTGTTTTTTTTAATGTTTTTTTTATTTGGTGTTCTACATTTTTAAAAAAAAATATTGTGTGATTTTTTTCCATAATTCTATTTTGACGGTGTGCGGCATGGACTTTTGGGGACTCGGTGTGTTTTTTGTGCTTTTGTAATTGCATGTTTTCATTTTAAAACATTTATGTGTTTACATTTTTATGATTGATGAGGTTTTGAGCTTGGAACTGTTGTATTCTTTGCAGTTACTTTTTGTGTGTGTTTTAATTCACTTTGTGACTTGTGATTTTGTATGCTTTTATCATGCACTCTGTAAATGGAGTCATCTCTGTAGTGTGCTTTCTTTGAATAAATAAATAAATAAATAGATGCGTGGCTGTGAAGCAATGCACTTTCGAATTATACCCTGTTTTGACTTAGACGCCGACGTCGCTTTACTTTATACGAATAAAGATGTTGTTTGGTTATTTATGCCATAACTTGACGGACCTGGTGGCCAGGGAAGTTTCGATATTCCGAATCCTCAGTATATTATGCTTAGCGAGAGTAATAATTTTTCTGCAGGTTGTTGGAGTTGGGTAATGAATTCCTTGGAGTATAATATTTCCTTATGGTGACATGTCTCCTTTTCCTTCTCGTCAGGTGTCCATTTATATTTACGGCACTTTTCATTTAAAGGAATTCTCCAAATATTTGGCCGATATCCCACCGCGAAACTAATTCCTAATAATGTTCTAATTCCCCATACTGACTGAATAGTAGGTGGCATTGGATGCATGCCAGATGGCGCTGGTTGTCGCCAGATGGTGCTATCGGTTTTGGAGCTTTCCTTCCTAGAGCTTTCTTGCTGAACGTTTTTCAACTATCCACTTTCGCCATCTAACAAAGCACTGTCGGCCAGGTAATTTCAAACAGTGTTTTCGTAATTTGTTTAAGGCGGAAACAGACATTACGTCCTTTCTTGAATAACAGCATAAGCATGCGCTTAAACTCAGACTGAGTGCTTTAAAATGTGTGAAATTTAGGACATTGACTTTTAGCTAACAAGCGTTTGACTCTTGGCTATGAAAGCGATTTTATATAGTGGAAAAGTAGTGGTAAGTATAGTAACTATATTTAGTGGGAAAGCAGAAATTATTCATAGAATGAGATTCAAGCAGCAGGTGTGCAATAAAGAAATTTCAGAAATGAGTTCAGTCTAATCGTTTACGGTTAGGGCTGCTTCAGTGGCATGGACCATTTGATATCGCAGTAAGAGTGAGGATATTTATTATTGTTGTGCACGACCTTCTATCTGATTGCTGATGAGAGGATTCTTGTGGTCTGCGATTTGTAGGAAGAATTTTCTTGAGATCTTTTCAATGCTTTCTATTTGCAAGTCTTTATGGATAGCAGCATTCCTCACAAGTCAGGATACGTTTGTCATTATTCTCAGAAATTTGTTTCATAAAGTTTGAATTTTCTTTCTATAGGTATTGGCTGTGATTTCCCATATATGTTCTGATTAAGCTAGAATAGGTCTGCGGATGTGTTTGAAAAGGAGAATGTTGTTCAAGGAGAATGTCTTCCGATGAGAGGGTTAATGAGTTGAACTTTATTCCAAAATTTATTGCTGTTGCACTTGGCATGTTATTTCAACTTGCAGAAGTTGTTTGGTTCGATTGATTTAATGTAGTAGTGCACATAACAGTTTTATATTGTTATAGAATATCAATGTGAATAACACAGCTTTCACGCAAATGGTTATTTCTTTTCCACAATCCGGCGATATTAATCTGAAAAAGAAGAAAAAGTTTCAAACTCGAAGCATTAGGAAGTATCGATAATTCTCTGTAATTAAGACAGAATCGAAGATATTACAAACATCTGCCAATGCAGCAAAAAATCCGATTGTCCGGATCTCTTAAATTTTATGTCAATATAAATTTTTGATTATAAATAATCAATCTCTCAATCAGTTTTAATATATTAGTGTAAATAATTTAAGAAAATTAAATGTAGCCAAAATATCGGAAATTCCGATTTAATTATTCATTTATGTTAGGGAAATTGCTCAACAAATGCAATCCGGATTCTAATTGTAACCTCAGTCTACCGATTTCATCATTGATTTCTTTCATTTCTCATAAGTAAGTAATTCTTAATTAGCATTTTGGGTTCATTGTAGTCAGTCATAATTTTAATAGAGTATAGTATAGAAAAATAGTATATACACAGTAAAACTTCTCTAAACGGCCACCTCTCTCATCCCTCTCTCCCTGCCCGGAATTTTTGGCCCATAGGCGGCATACTGTTAACATAAGAATAACCCTTAAGAATAACCACTCAAACCTTTCTGGGCGGTAAGGGTGGTCGTCCGTTCAAATTCAATTAAATGCATTTCTTTCATCTTTTTGGACTTGGACTTTTAATTAAGAAAAAGAAAGAACACACAAAAATATATACACTGAAATACAACACAGTAAATTAGACTGAAATTAATCTTTCCTTTCACAATATGACGAGAAAAGTGAACTTCGGTATCTACTGGGTGGAGCATTCAAGAGTTTATTTCTGCCTTTCAGGCGCTGAATCGGAATATGGCAAAGAAACTGTTGGCATGGGTTGCGACCAACAGCAAATGAGACTTTCTACTCAGTAGAGTTCCGGAAAAATAGATTTTAATATTGTCCATTACTCAACAACTATCTATTAATCTATTAGGATTCCCAGTGAAAAAACAAAACTGAAAAAAGATACATCCGCAATAGCTAAATATTCAAAGAAACATGCGTATCGTTTTTTCGGAAAAAGAAGAAATTATCAAATAAAGCACTTTTTTCTTTCGATGATTCTTAAAA
Organism: Araneus ventricosus; assembly: GCA_013235015.1. NCBI lineage: Eukaryota > Metazoa > Arthropoda > Arachnida > Araneae > Araneidae > Araneus > Araneus ventricosus. The sequence continues at coordinate 8,602 of BGPR01029185.1, read as the reverse complement.
TTCACTTTACCAGGAATAACGAATCAGTGCTTTATATCTATTTTTCTTGGAACGGAGTGTGGCAATTGTAGAGAGATTTCATTGCATTATCTTGAAAATAAAAAAAAGGAATGCCTGAAAAATAATGTGCGTTCCTTTCAATGGCGAATCCAGGAGTCCATGGGGCTTCAGCATCCCCCCCCCCTCCCTCTAGAGCCAAAAAAATTTTTGATTTTATTTAAAATCACTACAACTGTTTGTTCTTAATCTCCACTTAAAAAATGAATTAATTAATAAAAAAATATAGCATTTCTTCCTGGCTTGACAAACTTGAAAATATCATCACTTTTGTAGTCATTCCACTCGTATTTGTATGTTCACGCGGTCGAAAACACTTTTTGGCTAATTATTTCATTACGCTTTTTATTAAATTATCGAAAGTATTGTAGTGTTCTTTACGATTATTATTGTCAGGTGCGTTAAGTCTATAAAAATAAAGTGTTTCGGTTTACGTAATCCATGAGACTTTTGACATTCGTCACGATGATATAAAATTTTTATGATATCAGCCCCCCCCCCCCTTCCCGACCAAAATCCTATATTCGCCACTGGTTTCTTTAAATTCTCTACCTTAAAATGAGCAAAAAACCCTGTCATTTAGCAAATGACTTCCTGTTAATTAGTAAACAAACGTTCAAAAGCCTTCCTGAAAACGACTAGCAAACGTTATACAGTCGATAACAGAAAAGAATCCCCAACTCATTGATCGAGGCAAACGAGGTCTTTTTTCAACTCGATTGGTCGGCGTTTTGTATTTTCCGTAAATTTTTCTGTTTCATTCACGACCAAACTCGTCATTCCATTTTTTTCGAATTTGGCAAAAATACTCCTTGAAATCATTAAAAATTACATTTGTGTAGCTATTTTTATTTTTTTATTCGGTTTCAAGATAGTGGCTGTTTCAATGTTTGCTTTTCATGTAATGTTAAGGTTTTTTCAACCGTTCTATAGCCAAACGGCTCATGCTATAAAAATTTGAAGACTACCTCCAATTTTGAGGTACGATTTTCTACAGTTTTGTTCCAGTAAAATTTATTTTCATTGTTTACCGACAAGCAGAAGACAAAGGTTAGAAATAATGTTATAGAAGTGTCTTGCTGAGCTAAAGAAAGCGACAGTGGCAGCAAACCCACTTTTTTGAGGAAAAAATTAAATTTTTATTTCATTTATGGCCGTGGATGAATGAAGAAGTTACCTGACTCCCTTTTTAGCATTATATTATCCCACCATAAATATATTGACAAAACGTTAAACTCTAACGTAAGCTAAAATAAAAGATAACGCAATGAAAGAAACTATAAGAAAGGTTTAAGCAATTTATTTCTCAAAACACAACAATATAATTATATCAATGGCAGAAGACTGTTGCCACATCGTAGAACAGAACAACTAAAAATGCAAATTACAAAAGGCTCAAGCACAAAATCACAATAGATGTTCGAAGATCTTAATCGGATCCGAAATAGTAGATCAGGCTCTAGCACGATATAGTTCTCACTGAGCCACACATTTTACTTGCTTGAAACTAGAAATTATTTTTTAAAAAACAGTACCCGAGAAAGCTAACTAATTTTGTAACTGAATTTTTAATTTTTGTTCTCTACCCTCTATACTGCGGAGTACTTTCAGGTATCTATCATTTTTTGCCCCTCTCCTCTCCATTTTTCCAGCCAATTGCCGCCAAAGAAGAACGAGAGAGTGAGAGAGGATGGCCTCCCCTCCCTCTCTAACCCCGTCCAGGCTGCGCAATTACAACAACGGCTAAACGTTTGAAGACTGTGTTGCCGTGTTCAGAGAACTACTAGTGTTGATTATTCTATTTTATGTATCAAGAAATAGCATGCTTATTGTTTAACTTTGATTCAACATAAAAAGATTTTTGAAAAAAAAATGTCCAGCATTGACAAAGAGATAGCACAGATTCAGAAATAATTCATTCACATTGTAAAGTAGTAAATATTTCAGTATTTGATGATTACCACTATTTTTTAAAAATTATTTTAATTATATAAAGTACAAAGATTTTTATCTGTATTATTTTCAAATTTACTCCTTATAAGTTTTAGGAGGGTGGGATGTAAAGTCCTGCAAATGTTAAATATTGAGAGGTGAATACTTTGAATCCATCGTTAGGTTTTGCTTTGATGGAATTAAGTTGAGGCGAGTGATTAGAAGTCATTGGACAGTGACGCACTTGGGCTCGTCTGGAGAGCGACGATTTTCGTATTAATTTCCTCGCTGCTCTGTTCTGGTAGTATTAACAATTGTGAAACTTTGAGATTTAAATAAATAAAACTATATATTTAAAGTGGTGCGATTTGCATTTTTGTGCAAAATTTCGTTCGGTGACTAAATGGTCTCTAATGGAAAGCTGATTATTCCTCATTTTCTAATAAGCTAGTTCCTGAGTAATAAACAATTGTCACCAAAGAGATATCTAATTATAATAAAGTGCTTCGCTAATCCAATTGTCCAGATCTCTTAAATTTTAAGCAAATATAAATTTTCGATTTAAATTTAATTTATTAAAAATCTAGTGATATTAATTTAACTCATTAATCTATCAATCAAGTTAAATATATTAATGTAAATCATTTTAAAGAGTTAATTGCAACCAAAATATTGAAAATTCTGATTAAATTTAGTATAAATGTAATAGAAGTTACTTAACAAACAGTCAAGACTTGCATTGTTTCGTTAATCTATCGATTTTATCATTGATTCTTTTTATTTCTGACAAACAGTAATATTTAATTGGTAGTTTGGGTTTGTTGAATTCTGTCATAATTTTCAATTTACTACATTAAAGCTCCTCTAAGCGGCACTTCTGTTTGTTCCAGACTTTTTCGCCCATAGCCAAAGGTTAAAATTGCCCCTAAGAACGGCCACACAAACTCTTCTAAGTGGTCGGGGTGGTCGTAACTTCAACTTTAATGAAATGCATTATTTCGTGTCTCTGAACTTGGTCCTTATATTAAGGGAAAAGAAAGAGAACACATAAAAAATGCATACACTTAAAAACAACACAGGAAATTAGTTCGAAATTAACCATTCTTTTCTCAATGTAAAGAGAAAAGTGAACTTCGACCTTTACAGTGGTGGGGCATTCAAGAATTCCTTTGGGCGTTTCCGGTGCCGATTCAAATTCTGATAAAGAATCTGCTGATATAGATTTCTACTATCGGCAAATGAAAATTTCACCTCTTGGGGGTCTATTCTGGTACCCCCGGTTGGATTCCGTTGTTAACCTGCGGAACCCAACCCAACCGGGGGTACCAGAATACACCCCTTAGAGTTTAGGAAATATAGATGATATTATTTCCCATTATTTAAATACTAATGATTAATCTATTAAGTATTTTCTCTTCCAATTATAAAACAAAATTGGAAAAAAGATACATCCGAATAAACTGAGGATTCAAACAAACACAAATTGTATCTTCTTAGTCTCGATTGCAGCGCCATTCCCTTAGGGGTGGCAAAGAGAAACCTCCCCAATCCTAACGAAGAGTTGTTGACAGCTGGACGTAAAAAAACGGTTCTCTTCTATTGAGCAGGAGACGGAATGTTTACCTCCTATCAAGTGAGGTCGTATAGAATTATAAATGTGGTTTATTTCCACTGTTTGATTACTATATATTAATTACTATTTTAGTCACAGTTTCTCTTCTTTATATGCCTATTTTGAGTTTCACAATAAAATTATCTAAAAAGAAATATAGTTCATGTCCATTTTAATTTAAATGAGCTATCGCATCCATTTTGGTCCTTTCAAGCGATGGTTTATTAAAATTTAAGAGTGATCATCTAAACTTATAAATATTTGAAAAAAATTGCAACTACTGTTGATGTTGCTGAAAAAATTAATCGTGCGAAAGGAGCGATAAAATCAAGTTTGACAAAGCTTGAAACATTCCTTTAAAATGAAGAAAATTCTTCTGTGACTGAACTGGAAATCAAGATTTAAAAAATACGACTACTACAGAAGAAACTAGATGAACTTTTTCAAGAATTCTTCCAGATATTGGATTTAAGTGGACTGCAAGATACTGAAGATGATTTTGAGCAGGTGGTGGATTTTGAGCAGTGGACATTTGAAGAATTGGATGTAAGAATCACTTCTATTCTTGATTCTTGAAGATCCTCTTCCAATCTTAAGAAACAAACTGTTGGAAGTATTAAAAGTGAAGTACGCTTGCCAGAAATTCCGCTCCCAACTTTCTCTGGAGCATTTAGTAAATGGGCATCCTTTAAAACCCAATTCACTACACTCGTGTCAAATAATGATAATTTTAATGGCAACCAGAAATTGTTTTATTTAAGGGCATCTTTCAAGGGAGAAGCCAAACAATTAGAATCAACTGAAGATACCTGTGATTCTCTAATTGAGGCATTAAAGGAAAGATTTCAGAATGAAAGACTATTAATTGATTCTTATGTTCTTTCTACACTGAAGAGCCAAAACATTATGACCACCTCCTCAATAATGCGTTACGCCTCCATTGGCCTTCAAAACAGCTGCAACAAGTTTTTGGTACATGACTGGAGACATGTTGTACGAAATGTCTAAGCAGCGGTCACGTAAAGTCGAGATATTCGGACATGGCGGTGTTTGATCTCTGAGCTGCCGCTCCGTGACATCCCAAATGTGCTCCATCGGATTAAGATCTGGCGAGTTAGGTGGCCACGACATTAAGTAGAATTCATAAGTATGCTCCTCGAACCACTCCAACACAATCCGATCCTTGTGACATGGGGCGTTGTCTTGCTGGAAGATTCCATTTCCAGTTGGGAAGACAAACACCATGTAAGGGTGCAACTGATCCGCAATGATATTCAGATAGTTCGCAGCTTTCATGGTCTGTTCTGCCACAACTACGGGTCCCAGAACCGCCCATAAGAACGTCCCCCAAAGCATAATACCGCCACCACCAGCCTGTGTATGACCTGCTGTACAAGAGGGGAGCAACTGTTCGCCTGGCAGACGGCGTACCCTGACACGACCATCTACGTGATGAATGAGAAATTGGTATTCATCCGACCAGGAAACTCTCTTCCACTCATCCATGGTCCAGTCTCGATGTTTCCAGGCCCACTGTAGGCGTAGTTGACGATGACGCTTGGTCAACAGAGGCACACGAGTGGAACGTCTGCTGCACAGTCCCATATCCAACAGTGTCATATGAACTGTGTGTTCCGAAACGCGCTTGTACCTGGATTGTATTGGGCTGTCAGCTGAGCCACTGTCTGACGCCATTTTGCTTTACCAAGCGGGACAGTCTCCGACGTCCTTTTTCTTTGATGACGCGTGGACGACCAACACCTTGGCGTGTACTGCTGGTGTCACCGTCATTTATCTACTTTGCATGAATACTAACAACGGCAGATTGTGAACAACCTACCAGTCGGACAGTTTCGGTGATACTCGCTCCGAGTCTTTGGTCCATTACGATCTACCCTCTATCAAATTCGCTTAGATCAGCAGCCTTTCCCATCACTCTCAAAAGTAAGTGCAAGAATGATTACTTACCTTCTCCAGCAGCAGTTAAATACCAATCTCACTTAACCACGTGCCTTCCATGTCATCCAGACGAGTTCATTGAAAAATGTGGGGATGGTCATAATGTTTTAGCTCGTCAGTGTATATTAAACTATGCTAAAATACAGCAAAACTCAGCTAAGGAACTTCGTTCTTTAATTGATTGCATTAAAAAGAACATTAGAGGTCTCAAAGTTCTAAAATATGAACAAAATAACTTCTCTGAAATTTTGTTGATTAATATTAATCTTCAAATACTTGCAAAAAAAGTCACAAAGACAGTTTGAATTCTCCCTAAAAAGTTCCGCAATTTGATTCCCTTCTTAAAAGGCTAAGTACAATTTTGGAAAGTGTTTCTCGAATTCTATCAGCTGTGAAAAAAAAACTTTTCGAACCAAAAATGCCGCAAGAAACAATAGTTTAAATAATCCAATCAAACAAAAATATCTTATGATTAAATCAAATAATAAAGGCAATTTAAAACCATGTATTTGCTGTAAAAACATGCATCCTTTGTATAAATGTGTAACCTTCCAAAGTATGAGCGTTGGAAAAAGGAAAGAATTTGTGTCAACAAATGGAATTTATAACCTTTGCCTTCGCAAGCATGTAGGTTCTTGCTCATACAAATTCAAGTGTTTCGCTGAAGATTGTCAGATGCCCCACAACTCCATACTGCATGAGGGGGAAATGATATTAAATCAGTCTGCCGAAAAGAGTAACAGCGGCACTTCCTCTCTGAAAAAGGGAACTGATGACCTTGAACCGTAATTTTTGTAGTCCGAAAGCGGAAAATGCATTCTACCCTTTTTCTCGGGTAATCGGATGAGATTTGTGTATTGTAAACTGCTTTAATTTGTTTGAAGAATGCTTTATGAGGACGAATTTTGGTACGACATTTAATTGATTCCAAAAGTCAAGTGTCTGCAATTACAACCGAATGTTCTGATCTGTTAGGAATGAGAGAAGAGAAACTAAATATCCCTGTTCCTGGACTGAATGGAACAAATATTGCTCTTAAGAGAAAAATGGAGGTCGAGATTTCAAACTTAGAAAGTGATTTTGCTAGATGTGTTCTGTTCTATGTAGTTTCGTGTATCACAAATTTAACTCCATCTACACGATTGAATGTAGACCTTTCTAAATTACCTCAAGATATAAATTTAGCGGATCCCAATTTTTGTAAACCTAATAATATAGATGCCTTCATAGGAGCAGATTTATTCTTTGAAATGTTGAAACCAAACAAATTTCATTTGATGAACTCTAGTATAATTCTACGAGGAACAATTTCAGGTTACATTTTGGGTGGTAAATATGAAATTTCAAATTCTAATGAACAATTTTGTGGTCTTCTTTTGGACTCTTAGACATAACTAAAAAAAAATTCAAATTTTTAGCAATATTGAATCTGTTGGAGAAAATTCTCACATTTTAAATAGTGAAGAGGAATTGTGCGAAAAACACTTCCTTGAAAACTATTCACGAACACCGGAAGGCATATATATTCTAAAAATTCCTTTCAAAAATGATAAACAATTAGGAGAATCTCGGACAAGTGCCAATCGTCGTTTAGATGCCTTGTGGAGCCGTCTAGGTAAAGATACTAAGTTGAAGTCTCTTTAATGCGATTTCATGAGAGAATATCAAGTTTTAGGTCATATGACTGAAGTTAAAGAAGTGCATGAACATGAACTCTCTGTCTACTTGCCGCACCATGGAGTGTGTAATCCCTGAAAATCGTCTACTGAACTTCATGTGGTTTTCAATGGCTCCGCTCCAACATCCAATGGAGTTTCCATGAATTAAATTCAACAGAATGGTGGAACAGTTCAGCAAGATCTGTTTTCCATCATGATTCGTTATCGGAAACAAGAATTCGCATTTATTGCTGATATCCACTATGATGTACAGGCAAATGTTAATTCACCCTGATCACTGAGATTTGCAGAGAATGGTATGGAAAGAAGCCCCATGTCAACCAACTAAAGCCCACTAACTGAAAACAAATACTTACGGTGCAACTAAGTACACCTTATTTTGACACTAGGACTTTGAATCAACTAGCGGTTGACGAAAAGTACACTTTTACATATGCATCCATTATTGATCAGTCCGATTGCTATATGGGCGGCATTTTAACAAATACTTAAGAAAATTTCGGTGCTGTTAAATTAATAAAATTCATTAAAGTGGTAAATTGGTTCAGAATTATTCGAAACTAAATGCAATAACCCTATGGCTCTAAAATTTTCAACATTTAAACTTTCAGTTCATTACTTCATTCAAGTTTTAAACTGTAAGAAAAATGTATTACTCTGAGACTAATGATCAACTAAACAAATATTTATTATCAAAAAATTCCTGGTTAATCATAGTATACAAAATTAGTCAGATTGGACTCAGATTATTTAATTATAACTCATAGAAAATAACACCTTTTTGCCATCTGAGCTCTCAGAAGTAAAAAGAAAATTAGTTTTAATGAATGCAATCATAAATATATTAAACCTGTTTAGATTATTCAAACACAACATATGCATTAAAGAGTCAAACACCAGGAATCTCCCGGGTCTTATCGGGAACGTTTGGTAACTTAACACATTTGCATCGAGTATTTTTGCTAAAACTTTCATTAGAACGACTAGGCCCAAAATTTTATACAGATTACACAATTTTGGTGTCAAGAGCACATTTCTTTTATCTAGGTCGATTCGTTTTTGAGACAAAGAGACTTGTGTTTTGGGGGACAGGCAGATTTATCAGAATCTACAATTTTGGCGTGGAGGTCACACATCGAATATCAACTATCTAATTTGTTGCGTTTTTGAATTATCGTGTTTCCAGACATCCCTGCCGACAGACAAAATTCCAAAAATGTTATTTTTCGGACTCATGGAGGTTTAAAACACGGACATTCATCAAAAACTTAAGATCTAAGTTTTCGAGGATCAGAATACTTTCTCTTCGTATTCGCGAAACTAAAATCTAACGTAATAGTTTTATATCCAGTGAATTGCAGAT
>BGPR01029184.1:0-19437 GCA_013235015.1 Araneus ventricosus | reverse complement strand
TTTCAGTAAAGTTCCACATGAGATCCCTTCGTAGCACGAACATTGTCCAGACGATATATTAAGTCAGTGGCGAATCCGGGGGGTGGTTATCGGGCTGTAGCCCCCCAGAGCTAAACAAAAATTCTTGATTTTATTTAAAATCACTACAACTGTTTGTTCTTAATTTTCATTAAAAAAATAATAAAATCGTGACAACATTGCTTTCTGGCTTGGCAGGCTCGAAAATTTTCCTCCTTTTCTAGTCATTCCACTTGTACTTGAAGCGTTGAACGCGGTCGAAAACATTTTTTGGCTAGTTATTTCAGTGTATTTTTTATTAAATTATCGAAAGTATTGTAGTGCTCTTTATGATTCTTATTGTCAGGTGAGGAAAGTGTGTAAAGTTAAAGTGTTTTGGTTTATATAAGCCATAGGGTTTGACATAGCATGCATTGATCAACAGTAACGATAGCGGGTTGGATCTTTTGCTTCAATTCCACAACATTGTGGACTTTTGTTCGGTACATAGCATCTTTCAAATATGCCAAAAGAGCATCAAATAACCCAGAACACATTACACTTTCTTCTCGCGAGACGCCATTTTCAATAAATCAGTCTTTATGTGTCGTGCAATGCCATCTATGACCCAAAACAGACGGTAAAAGAAAAAAACACTTTTTGAGTTGTTCTGTCCATAGCTGCAAAAAGTTTTGTTGTAGATCTATTCATTTTAAAAATAAAGGTTTGAAGTTGTACGGATCTTTTTGGAACACCCCTTATTATCGGCATTAACGATACATTTCTACTTTAAATTTTAAAATTTATTAAGTTAGATCATAAATATATTTATGCATAAATATTAAAACAATTAAGACTGAAACCAGTGAAATCTAGGGATTAAATTCTTTATGTAATGACATTTTACGTAATGATACATTTTTCGTAACAACTAAATTTTACCGCTAAGATAAATTTAATAACGTCCATCGATTCGAGAATAGCAGAATTTAAATCGTGATAAGATTGTACCTTTATTTCAATATCTCCTCTGCATTCCAGCACGAAAGTCTGAAAGGAATCTAAAACCTCCTTAGTTTTCGTACTCAGATGAATTCTTAGAGCTAAAAAGAAAAGAGAAAATAATCATTTCCTAAAATTGTTTTGATATTTGGCTTTAGTATCAAGCAAGTTATTAATAAATAATTAATGAAAATGGTGGATTTCTAGCACATATTTTTGGTCAATTTTTCTGCCTGTAAGAATTTTTTGATTCAGGATACCATTTCATAACAAGATATTGATCTCATTGTTATTCGTAGGATGCTCAAAAAATTCAAGATACAATGCATGAAGGCAAAAGGGCAATGATTTGCCGAGTTCGTTGGCAAAGGGGTTTCGACTATGACCAGCTTACTTTCTCCCCGCTGCTTGCCATTTTTGGTCTAAATCTGGTTCGAGTAGAAAGTCGTCTCTTAAACAGCAATACCATCTATCTCAGTTTTTTGAAATTTCAAAAAGAAAGGAAATACTCAAGTTTTCGCAACCAAACAACGGATATTTCTGAATTTTTTTAACATCTGATATAAACATACGGCCACATGTTTCTACCAGATGTGAAAAAAATTCAGAAATTTTGTTTGTTTGGTGGCGAAAACTTGAGTAATTTCTTCCTCTTTGAAACTTCAAAAAATTGAGATAAGTGGTGTTGCTGTTTTACTCTTTAATCCCGAAACGACTTCTTTTCTTGTAAACCCTTTAAAACTTGGCCATTTTGGAGGATACTACATGAATTGGACTCTCCGAATCTGCGTGATCATTTACCCCACCGTCCCACCTCCTGTATAACCTTCCCTTAAAGCGCACGGAAATGTGTTGTAGTTGGCAAGGATAACTAGATGCCCTAACGCGCTTATCTCCGAAACAATCTCAGAACATAACCTCCCTCAAAAGAAGCCAACCGCCTCAGGCCAGCGTACGTTGCTGTTAAGGGGAAATTTTTAAACTTCCCGGGACCGCCTCTCTCTGTCTGAGAGGGTTAAGCGACGGAGTGTTTTCAACGATTGCGTGGGTTCAGAATCCCGTCAAATGTGTAATTTTCTCCGTCGTATTATTTTTAAAGCAAAAACGAGGCGTCCAATAGATCGTCACACAAAAAGAATTTATTTCATTTATGAGAATATTAATGAATCGACCTGATGTGACGAAATATTGATTTGAATTCTATGGAGGAAGGACAGATGTGAAGACGAATTCAGGAGTGATGGATGTTCATTAATGTATTCAGGCGAACTTCGGCAAAGGCATCCAGAAACGGTTAAATCAGATAGGTGTCTAAGGCAAGAGCAGCAATGAATACTGAGTCTAAGTCAACTCTTTGTTAACGCATTACTGGCGGATCACGAATTTACTCGCACCCGGAGATACCAGCATTCGTTTTAGAAATCCGTGCCTATCGTTTTTGGACGCTTTTACTAAGCAGAATGGTTATGCGCAGTGATTAGTCACAAATAAGCAATCACCCCGCCCTAAAATAGCATCCGGATCTACGTTGAATGACCGGCCACTACGACTCCATCGGCCACTGTGGCCCACGCATAATAGCCCCCATTTCGAGAGGCTCATGCGACAATCCCCGTTTTACCGGGGTACGCCCGTCATCGAAATGGCCCTAAGAGTCACACCCCCAGGGAAGCGAGAACCATCTTACTTATCTGCCGGCTTCTCATTCTTGAAATCGCGGTGCTTTCCGGTGGGATTGCGCAGTGAGTAAGAAGGCGCTTTACCGGAATTCTTTGTTAGCCACCAGTAGAGACGACCAGGTGGCAAAAATGGGAAAACAGAGGGGGGTGTGAGTAAAAAAATTAAGAGACACATAAGCGATTCCGGATATAGAGGGTAGATAATAAAATTGAAAAATTTAGTTCAAAAATCAGGTAGCTTTCTTAATTGGTACCAATACAATTGGGTTTTTTAAATTCTTATTTTTAATCAGCTAAAATGAAATAAAAATAAAACTTTACAAACAGAATGAGGGGGGGGGGAGATATCACCCCTTATCTCTCTTCAAGTCGACGTCACTGTTAGGCACGTTTTTCTTTTAGGTATTCTTTTCCGATGGTGATAATAATTTTCTTTTTGAATCGTACTATTTTCTTTATTTGAAAACTTGTGTTATCTTTCATATATTGCTAGATGAAAAATAAAAAATCATTTTTTCCATTCACTTGGAATTTTATCAGTATTAGTATTTTGGTGAAATCAAAGCTGAGTGCCGCATGCGCAGAAGACGGGGAATGTTTCTCTATCAGGAAACAGACTTTATCTCGTGATACATTCGTAATAGAAGGCACAAAACGCGAGTTAATTCGTGAATCTTCCGAAATATTCCATGTATTCCAAATTTTTCTTTGCCTTTTTATTGATTTCTACTTATATTTATTTATTTATTGAATTTGCATCGATGTTCTCTGCTGTGGGCAATGTGTTAAATGAAGTTGAAATGTGGTTTCGGAAGCAGACGCAAAATTCTATGACTACGGAAAACAGAAACGTGTGCCCGACTTAACAAATGTTTTGAAAATGGAGGCAATTGCTCAAGAAAAATAAAGCATATTATGTAGTCGATGTTTTCTCAATCTAGAATGTTCTAAATAAAATGAACCATTGTATATGTATTTTCGGACGCCCTATTACTTGCTTATACAAAATAACAGACTCATTAATTAAATGAAGTATGTACTAACATTATGTACATGATAATTAAACATATTTTAATTACAAGTTGAAGCGTACGGAATAATTCAAATTCGTAATTATTTTATACTCACGCGAACCTGTAGACTCCATTCTTGATGCTGTATTCACTGTGTCTCCGAACAGACAGTACCTTGGCATTTTTAAACCGACCACACCGGCAGCGCAGGGTCCTGAAATAAATTACATGCATATTAATTCAATAATTATGTCTTAATAATTCTTATAACTGTAGCTGAAATTTAATCTTTATATTGCACCTATCTCTGTGGATGTCCGCATTAGTATTGTCCACACTACACCAAAGTGAGCCACTCAGTGCAATCACAACATTGTGACTTAAAAAGCAGCAGTGTGGCGAATGAGGTTGGCGGTGACCTTAAATAACCAGCAGAACTCACTTCTGTTACAAAAATGTAATGTCGCTTTCCTGCCTCGTTAGTCTTATGGTTGGGAAGATAACTTTACAGGGGTAAGTATGGAATGACCAGCAGCGGCCAGGCCTGGACCTCTGAACTTATCGACGAACTTGGCGACCATTTTGGCGACTTTGAAGACAAATCGAAGATTCCCGAAAATGCGATAATTTTCTCGATATCTCTATTAGGAGAGGAAATATGCGTATATAAACGGGGGCAACCGAAAGGAGGAATGACTTTGGAGTTCCGTCTAAAGTGCGATATGGAAAGCAGGTGATCTCAGCGCCATTGAAAGTCATTATTAGTGATTTGCTGACTGTTTGTGTTGCTAAATCTGAAGGTGCTGTTACTGTTATTACTAGTGAATTGTTGTCTGTTTGCGTTCCTGATCTGTACAAGAGCTATTGTACCTGTTACCTGTGCTTCTTGTTTTCCTAATAATTGGGAATAAAGCATCTTTCTTCATTATCCTACTTGTTGGACTGTTTCCACCATACACCCATAGGACGTTTTTTGTAACATTTATCAAAGACATTTGTAACATTTATCATATTACAAAACAGTAATGTCACTCTCTCTTTCGCGAGTAATATTACGCAACTTGATTATGCAAATATAGACGTCTTGTTTAACTAGTTCGTTGTCTTCAATTTTCTATGTTATAGATACTCTGCTTCAGTGCCATTTTCTTCTTTGTGTCCAATATAAACTCTAAAAATCATTTGTATATAGTATTTCATCATATAATATTCTGTTTTATTATTTTACTTACTCTAATCATTTTTATTTTTATTTTTTTCATCTATTTATCATCTTATTTCGCATACCGCAAGCACTGATCTTAGTTTTTTTTGTTTATTATATTGTACCTTTTCTCTGCAGGCAAATATTCTTATGGTTATCGGCATCTTTTAAATCCCTGTAAGTCAATACATTTTATTATATATCCTTATATTAATTTTGTTTGGTTGTTTACTTTTATGTAGAGTCTGCAAAGCCTTGCTTGGTGTATCCTTGTAGTATGTTATCATCCATCATTAGTTCGAGCCCGCATTTGTTAAATCATAATTGTTGAAAATATTAGTTTTTTCTACCGAAGACCCTAACGATACCCGGTTGCCGATTTTGTAGTGTGGCAATAAGATAAACGTGATAATTGTGACGAACAGCGTGCGAAAAAAAAAAAAACAAGGGAGTGGCCTCCCCGAAACTTTTTCGCATATTACCGTAATATGGGGAGGGTAGGTAAATATTTTTAGGGTATTTACTCAAGGCCTGGTTATTATGAGAAAAAATTATGAATTGTGATTTGCAATGAAACATATAAAATTTATGAATTCCCCAAATTTAATTTTTGCAAAAAAAATGAGTATGTTTGTAATTTTTACGCGCGCTGAGGTACCACAACTTTATTTAACGTTTGTGAGTCCGAAATATAACTATAGATATCACACAAGATTTCACCGTACCTCTGTTTAATCACAGGTGTTCATCTGAAGAATGTCAGAACGAAGTTTCCTTTAATGGAGGTTGTCATAATTTCCGAAGCGCGGGTTTGCTGTTCGCTACAATTTTCTTCGTAGACCGCCAGGTCAAAAGTCAACCATACTAACTTGAGTAAAATAAACTAAACGCTCGCCAACACAGAGTCGCAGTGTGCATTTTGAACCAAATATGCAATTTGAACATCTTTTTCTAACGGATTGAAATGAAAATTGCGCATAAATCTACAATTAAGGTTAGAAGGCCACAAGCTAAATTTCATATATCTAAGTCATTATCTTAAAGAGTTATTGTGTTCACACGTTTCCGATTATACAGACTGACAGACAGTCAACCTTTTGACGGATATGGCCCAATATGTTTCACGGACCTACATTCAGAATGATAAAACTGTGTACAAAATTTTATCCATTTAGCTATTCAAGATTTTGAGTTATAGTGTTCACATGAAACTGGACAGATAGACTTCTCGCAGACGGATTTTGTCCAAAATTTGATAGAAACCTACAAATGATGTGTCAAGATCACATACCAAATTTCATTCCCATAGCTCTAACATGTTTTGAGTTATCGTGTTCACAGACATACAAACAGAGATAATTCCAAAATTGTGTTTTTCGGACTCAGGGAGGTCTAAAACGTGGAGATACCTCAAAATCTCGAGATCGAATTTTTTTGACGATTATAATACTTTCTCTTTGTATACTTTACGAGATCGTATACGAGAAAGTAAAAATCGAAGTTGCAAGAGCAGTTTCCCTTTGCTATGCATCTGATACAAAGAAATATCCTTATTAATTATTTTCGGACCCGTGTTGTCAGAGTACTGTAATGGAGGAGAGCTAGCGGAATATTTGCACCATACTATTCTGAAATTCTGTTTTCAAAATGCGTTGTTGAAGGAGGGTTAGCCTCATTTCTGAACCGTGGTATCCGGAAATCATGTTGTTAGAAAGCCGTAATGGAGGAAGTTTGAAGCTATTTTTGTCCCGTTATCTAGAAAACTCATCAATAAAAAAGCTTTGAAGATCGATGTTTGATCCTTATCGAGTCCTTATAGTAAGTAGCTTTATACCTAAATTCCAATTAACCCTCTGATTCCTAAGGCCATTGATATAAAGGAACCTCAAAATACGGGAACGTCCGAGTTCCTCTATCAAAGATAAGGGAAACTCACATTCCCCTTCAAAATCCACAATGTCAGCTGGCATTGTCCGAATTGTAAGAAAACTCCCCTCTTCTCCAAACACATCTGGGCGAGCCACTCTAAAGAAGAAAGCACGCACCGCGGGTGTGAAATCAATGACACTTAACGAAAGGGGGTGGAGATTTCAGACTGTCATTCGGACGTTTAGGACGGCTATCGTCTTTTTCTTGAAGGGACGTCTGGGAGGGTCCAGTATCTATAGATTTAAACTACGAGTAAATACAAAAGCATTTCCCATCATTGCAAGGATCCTTTTTTTATCATTTTTTGTTACAGTTGCTCAAAATTCTTCTACCCATATTTCTATCCTGGCAGCATTCTGTATCTCTAAAACTTTTAAATTGATAATCTAAACTGTTTTAACGAAGTAATGCTGCCTCCTGGGAAGAAATTAAAATTTATTTCACCTCTTAACCATCTAAACTCAAAATATCCTTTTTAATTCAAAATCATTTGAATGAGATGTTGCAAGATCCACAATCTGGCGGAACTCAATAAGCTCCCTTCCTTCGCCCTTCCCCAGATGGCCACGATAAGCGAGTTTTGACCGTACTTACCAGTGTGCAGACCTATCCGGAGCTTCAGCTTTTCGTGTGGCCTGTGCCGAATGGTGAAGGACTTGACTGTGTTGAGGAGGGCCAGGGACATGCGAGCTATCTCACGCGCATGGAGGTTGCTGTTCCGTACGGGAAGTCCAGAAACAACCATATACGCATCGCCTATTGTTTCAACCTGAAACAAAAAATACATTGTTAACAAGCGATAAAATGAAAGAAGAAATATTCGCAAAAATAATAAAATAACTTTCCCTGTTTGGATGCATCTGCAGCTGAAACTTATGAACGGAATATAAACAAATTTCCTATACAGACTGTAAAAGACATGGGGAAATGATTTCCTCAAAAAAAAGTACCAAAGTTGCCGATAGGGGAGAGTTTGGCGCTACTGTCACGTACGCACTATGAAATTTTCGTAATCGATGTAGATTATGAAAATTTCATAGTGCATATGTGATTTGAGAGCTGTTGGGAACGAAAAAAGTCAATAATTACAATGAATGCAAGGAAAATGTATCATTTAAAGTTTCATTAATGTTCGAATAATAAAACATGCACATGCGGAAACGAATGGCAACAATATGAAACTCATGGAGAATAATCTTTTATTAATCAAATCATGTTTTATTTCTAAACTTAGATTTTTCTTGAAACTGAGAGCAACAACTTCATGTGGAGACAGACTGCAGAGATGAGGTCCATTAGTTTGCTCAGTCAAATTGTGGTCAGGGTTCAAATAAACAAACTTCCCTTAGTTGGTTCAATTGAATTAAAGCCTTTAGATGGTTCAGATAAACTGAAGTCCTTTAGTTTGTTTAGTTAAATTAGCTTCCTTTAGTTGGTTAAGCTAAATTAAGGTCCCTTAGTTTGTTCATTTAAATTGATTTCCCTTAGTTTGTTTATCTAAATTGAGGTCTCTTCGTTGTTTCAGTTAAATTGAGGTTTCTAAATTTGTCGAGTTAAATTGAGATCCCTTAGTTTGTTAGTTACAGTTCGTTTTGAAGCTTGCTCTCTGTGAAAAACGAAAGAAAAAATTCTCTCTTTTTCCTCACTTTTAAATTTCGTCAAAAGTTGATCTGTGCTTTCGTATTTATAGAGAACATCCTAGTAAGAACTGAAATAATAAAAGAAATCATGCATAAAAAAGGCATTTTGTAGAAAAAATACTTTATGTTCAGAATTGAATTTCGGCATCGTTTCCTGATAAAAAAAACCGAAAACAACTCTAATTAACCATTCAATTTTGCTTCAGTAAAAATATATAAAGAAAGAACTGCAAAAGTCACCTTAGGCAACATCGCAGCGCAACTTTTGACAATAATTATACGTATATAAAAAAAAATTCTTCATTCTTTTTATTTATTTATTTCGAATTTTAGTGAGCCCATCATCTATACTACACATTAGTGAAATTTTATTTCGTTTGGAGATATGGAATTGTCTCTACGATGTTCTCAATAGGTAAATTTTAATTATAGTAACTCTGTACTTCCAAAAGAAGTCGTATTTTGTGTACAGTGAAGAAAATCGATTACTATCTTTCCGCCACGAGAACTCTACTCGCCAATTTGTCTAGTTGACGGCGGTCGCCATAGAAACAGGTTGTCTTTGGAGGCATGCATTTCGAGTAGGCAGACGTTCATTCAAGTTTCTTACATTGGCACACTTAGCTCCAAATGCGAAGGAAAGTGCAACTGAGGCACAACCGAGAAAGCGAATGATCAACTACCGCCCAAACTGGCGCCAAGAATAAAATGAAACCCCGACTTCCATCGGATTCCTCCTATTCGAAATGGATGTTCCCTAATATAACCAGTTGCTATAGTGACCGACGTCAACTAGACAACTTGGCGACAAGTGGCGGACAGAAAATATGCACTATGGACTCCATTTAACAGCTGAACCCAACATTTGATAGCAAATTTTGATTTTTAGACGACATACCAAATTTTATTTTGTCAACCTTTCTTTATCTAGTTCATTGTGTTTATGAGTTATAGTGTTTACATGCACATAGTCAGACGAACAGAGAGATATTAAACGCTTTGACGATTTGATCCAGAATTACGCTTCTGTGAAAAATTTTGGAGTAAAGCTAACAAACTAAAATCCATCCTCCGAGCTTGTTGCGTTTTGGGGTTAAAGTACTCACATGCACGTGAATCGGCAGACCGACATACAACTAAGAATTTCATCACTTAACCCATTATGTGCCAAAACTATATTATTTCACTTTTTATTTAAAAAAGACACATTAAAATGATAATGTGGATAAAATATAAAGGGAAACACTTTTGAAATTTTTAAAATAGAATTAATCAATTTTTAATTTGAATTAATTAATTTTTAACAAGACTTAATTAAATTTTAATGAGAACAATTATTTTTCTTAAACTTGTAATTTTTATTGAAGACAGTTCAACATTCAGATACAATAATCGAAGTTTAAATTTTCACTGTTTAAGAAGAAATAAATAATAATAATAATAGCGAGCTTCCCAAAAAAGTGGACCATGGCAAATATTGGGTTTAGCACTTTGACACTTTGTTGCAGTAGTTACTTCGGAAAGAATATTCCATGATTGTATAGTTTTTTCTTATTTTTTTCCTTTTTAAAATGCTGCTAATGCTTTAAAGTTTACCCACTTTGAAATTCAGAAAATTTATCGCTGCAATTTTTTTTTTTTTTAACATTTTAAAAATCAAGAATATCCTTCTATTCTATTGATTTGCTTTGCAAACAAGCAGTTAAAAGGGGCGAAAAGAATAGTGGGCGGAGCTTCGCTTATCAAAGGAAGTTAAAAGGAAAAGTAGAGAGAGTTAATCTCTAAGAAGGAGGAGCTTATTTGGCGAATGAAAACGAAAGAATAGCAATTAGGAGGATGGACATATACTATGTTTTCCTCAGTGCTGTTTTTTAAATTAACGTTCTGTAGTTTCATAACTGAAATACTGCCTTTTTTGCTTCAAATTTTCATTTAAATATTATGTTGTTTAAGTTATCTAAATGAAAATTATTTGATAGTTTACTTATTTTCCTTATTTCCATTAATTTTAATCTTTTTATTCACTCTGCTTTCTTTGAAGAATTACTTTATATCCATCTGTTTCTTTGGACATTTGTTATTTAGAGCCATAATCGCTGTAGTTTAGCGGAAACTAATGGTAAATAGGGGCTCTAGCAAAGATTTCTTGTTTTTCGCCCCTTATAATATTCAAATTAAAAGCGTAAAATAATTAATTTAATGAAAACTCTTTTTAAAAACACGGTGTCATTAATGCTCTAAAAAGTATACATGAAAGGTATTCGTGGTTGTAGTCATTAGAAAGCCGATTTATAGTCTAATTTTCCTCTATTATGGGAGAGTGACGAAATGTACGTAATCTTGGTTTAAGTTTCAAGTAAAAAGTGAACAGAAAATCCCTGCATTTTATCAGGTAGGGATTTAACATATAGACACTTGATCAAAGTGAAGGGAATAATAGCTATTTTTAGTAAATTACGTAAGTGTTTTAGGGAAAAGTATGGCGGCAATAATTCGCTGATTTCGCGATTTGTGTAGGCGCGTGGAAGTAATTAGAATATTCTTTTAGTAGTAAATATGCCAAAACGCCAGATTTAATATATCTCCAGCGCGGGAAATAAAACGAAATTGGAGTTTAAGAAAAGCGATTTTGGAATACATTAATATAGTATTAAGATTTTAAAATATTTAATATTAGAATTTAAAGTAAAATTAAGTGAGATTATTACAGATATATATATTATTATTATTATTTTCTACTTTTTAGTCTTTACTTTAGTATTCATTATTATGAACATTATAAAATCTTGTAATCAATTTTTTCGCAAATTCGCTTTAAGATGGAGCCACGTTTATGGACTCAAAATTTCATGAAATTATCCGATTAACACATAATTCATTTTGAAAATATTCTAAAAGAACATATTGTTACATATAGTTATTGACACATACAAACTTTTAAAATACTAGCACGTTAGGAAAAGAGTAAAAAATTGATTACTAATTCTCTTATAAGCAAGTATGAAACTAGCGCAATTAAATGAAAATAAATAAGAAATGCATTAATATTTTATCCTCATTGCATCTTATTTACAATGTATATACGCAAGAGTTCACATCTACAGTGCTAAATCGGATCGAGAACGTAGAAATTGCGTCTGAATCCTTGACTAAAATTTTGTGGCTTATATTATTTTAGATTGATTTATATGATTTCCATAATGATATTGCTGTCATGCACTTCGCTTCGATGCAAATGCAATTGAATCTATTGGTGAATGTTGCGTCTAATTAGTGATATATAAATGCTCGAAGATGTAGAGTTATCCTTCATTTACTTCTTTAGCCACCTGTTAATTAATTCCTGAATCAAACACAGAATGTAAAGACAGTGCTGAAACAAATATAAATGTTGCCACTAGCATATATTTTTTAAACAAGATAATGTTTTTAACCCTCGAGGACGCGCTAGGGGATGTTCGACATCCCACGACATGTAAAATGAGAAAAAAACTGACTTCCTTTTAGTCGAAATGAGTCAATTCCATGCTAGCTGCCTTGAAGATCACATTCAACAGATGGAACGTGTCAAGAAAAAATTCATTTTTTTCCCGGAATTGAGCTTATGGGGTCTCGAACATCCTCCTGAGCCTCCTCGCGTCAGGTTTTCTTTGTTCCGTTGTGTGGACGTGTTATAGATAAGAGGAAAATGCTGTTTCACTATTTAAGTTTTGGTGAGGAAACAAGTGAACTCCAGAACATTCTGTACTTCTAAAATGGAGATTTTTGCTGGTACCAAAACATATAAACTGGAAAACTGGACAACAGTGCAAGTGAAAATGTCATGAGAGTGATGCAAAAGATAGATGTAATGTAACTGTAGTCACCTAGTACATGTCTTATCGCTGTCATGAAAGTGTATTGAAGAAAAAGCTTATAATTATAGAAATTTTTCGGAAAAACAGAACTGAATTACGCCTTACATTTATTGGATTTAAAGATAAAACCCGCAGAATTCTTTATTTGGATTTCTAAAAAAAAAAAAAAAAATCCCGTGTACCGAAGAAAATTAGAAGTATTTTGCTATCCACATTACATAAAGACGATTAAATTCATGATTCTTTACTATAAAATATGCTGAGAGCTTATGTGTAAGAGGTATATTTTTCTTATTAGTTCGCAATTCGCTAAATAATATAATGCATTTTTCACTAATTTTTTCATTTCAAATATCGAACTGTATGCACTGAATCATTTGGAACAGATATAGCACAAAAATGTTTCTAGTTTTGCTTAAATAGCGAAATAATGAATGGGGTGTCACACGCAGTCTTACACGTCTTCGCTCTGCTCTTTGTAGCGCGAGCCCTCAAGAGTTAAGGTGGCATTTTTTTGTGGGGGAGGAGGGAATTTCATGATGTAAAAGTTGTTGTGCACAAAATTCAAATCTCTGCCTCAGTGATATTTGGAGCTAGAATTATGGTAGGTTGGAATGGGCACATGAGTGACGTTTCGAAATTTTAATTAATTAAAAATTAAGCGAAATGTTGACGTTTTTCGTTGAACGGGTACTTCGGTTTGGCAGTTTTCCGCAAAATTTGCTATATATCAACAATCCACATACGATGCGGTAAAGTCCACATACAAAAACCCATTCAACTAGGTCGTTCCGTTTTGAGAGTTATCGAGTTTATATGCAAGCGAAAAGACATATTTTCTTCTCATTGACAGATTTGAATCAAAATGTGATATAAATATATATTTTCAGTACGAAAAAATACAGAAATTTGATCCGCTCAGCTAACTGTCGTACTCAAATACACACGAACGGACAGACAGACACACAGACACAATTCCTAAAGTGTGTTTATCAGTCTGATGGAAGTCTAAAGCATGGAAATTCATTAAAATCTAGAGATCAACTTCTTTGACGAATACAATACTTTCTCTTATATACGATACATCTTCAGACGTGAGAAAGAAACTTCACTTTTTTCACTCACATTGTAACTTACGCAACTATGAAACTCAATTTAAAAGCACCATTCGTTCATGCTTCTAGCAGGAAATAGAAAAACCCACCTTAGAGATTTTTACGATAGTTTTATACGTTTGCAGTTTATTTACTTTACTAACTTTTCCGGAAATAAAGACAGTGTTCTCGCAGCAAGTTCGACAGAAGAAGGATGTTAAATTTCTCTTTCTTGCTTTATAAAAGAACCATAACGTGTACTGAACTGAAAGCTAACATGTAATAAAATTAAAAACCTCTTTTAACGAATATCGACTTTTGTTCGTTGAAAGCTGCGGAATATATGGTCTGGTTGAGTTATGGTATGTTTATTGTGACGTGGAAGAGTACTGGAACAAGAAAGAATTTTTTTTATTACAACGATGTGTTGTTATAAAAAGAATATGCTGGCAAATTTTTTGCCCTTTACTGGCATTTTTCCTATATTTATTTATTTATTGCAAAGTAGAAAGAACTATTATTATACACAGAACAAAAAAGTTTGAATATAGTTTTTTAAATGGGTAAAAATATTATCATAAACGGTACTAGTTTTAACTATCAATTAAAATAAGTTTAATTAGTACTTCAGTTCAATTCCAGTAAAAGTAGCTAGCAAATAACTATTATTATCACATATTGCTATTACATTTACTGTTATAATTGAATTTTTTAATTATTTCAAATTCACACTGTTTATTTAACACATTTTGCCACAGAAATAAATTCAACAAAAGATAATCTTTAAATTTAATGTTTGAGACAACAAAAATAATCGTGCACACTTTTTCTTTGAAATTAAAGAAAGCTATTCCTGCAGTGATTTTTCTAATTCATTTATTTGAGTCACAGAAGATTTACCTTGTATGAAAACACTACAAGGAAAAAGCGGTTAAATTCATTGAAAAATTAAATGAAAATTAATCCTTTTGAATTAATTCATGTTCGATAAAGTTTTCTGAAAACCTTTAAAATATCACGACTTTTATTAGCAGTAGATGTGAATAAAATGAATTAAAACGGTGGTCGGTGGTTTAGCTGGGGTGAACCAATTCGAGGTCATAACAATCATCCCTTTCCCGTATCATATTTGCTCCAGAAACTTGAAACCAAATCAGTAAGTGTAGAGCAGGGGGTGTAAAGTTATGCCAATTTGTATGCCACTGGCGACATATCAGCAGCCATTTTTGTTAGTCTCTGTCTATGAAATACAATGGCTGTGGCGTTTTTAAAAAAATCCCCGTCGGCAAGCCGGAAGGGAAAGGTAGATTCCTTTACTCCGGAGATATAAGGAAAAGAACATTTCGCCCTCTATTTTCATAAGGATTAGAGCTGCAAACAATAGCGGATTGGGTCTGAATATGGTGCTTGCCGTTAGTCAATGGGGTCTACTCACATCTACAATGCCACCATACATATATTTTTTTTAAAATTTATTTATTACAATTATAATAACTTAAAATTAGTAAGTTAACATAATATATTCCTAATCTAAAAATCTGTTATATATATATATATATATTACTAATTACAGTTTATGAGTACTATACATGTTATTTGAAGCGAGAAATACCAAATAAAAACACAAATTTATGATTGAATTTTAAATAATTTATAAGAAATGAAACATACTGTTCATTTGAGAACTTTTTAATCCCACTAAAAATAAAGTGCAAGGGTGCACTGGGCATTTGCTAGGAAAAAAGTTTTTTGCTTTCTCTCTCTGTCATTCAAGTATCTTGGGGGCCCTTATCGGCATATGTGTAAGGGGGCCCATTTGCCATCAGGCAACCTGGCAACTTGGCCAGTCCGCTACTGGCTGCAAGAATGAAAGAGTGTTGAAGACACGGCAAATGATGAAAGCTTTCCAACTAGGGGTAACATGCATAGGTTGAAAAGTACTTTAAGTTAGGGGGGAGAGTGGGGGAAGGGAGGAGAAATTACTTTTCGCTCAAAACTTCTAAGCAATTGCAGCTCTCGATAAAGTTTAATGCAAAAATTGTTCGTTATGATAAAGCGATAATTCGCCTAATTTGATTTTTCATTCTATTTTGAATTTTAAAGGAATTATGGGGAAATGAAATTTTCCACCCCCACCATTTCCACTCCCTTTGAACTGGATAGCGCATCTGCGAACTCGGCCGAGATTTTCACTATCCATACAACATATCCCAGGCTGGTTAAAATCCAATTTAAATTATATATATACATTGAGTAAATAAATTACTTAGTTTCTTAGAATCAGAAGCATTTACAACTATTCAGAAACAACAAGAAAGAAAATAGAACTTTTTAAAAACAATCTTAATTCTAATAAAATCCACCTTTATTCTTTGGCTTTAAAATGCAAGTAGGAGAATACTTATGAGAGCGACGTTGGCGTAGTATTTAACTACACAAAGGCTACCCAAGCCAACAAGGTCTCATATGAACCCTGAAATAAGCGTTTTATAACAACTATTTATATATTTTGTATTTCCCATAATTAAATTATGTCAGCTATCTCCCATTGTCTAGCATTTATTTTTCAAACAATACATATATTTTTCTAAGTTATTACAGATTCTTTATTAATAATTTTCGTAAATTAATTTAAATAGGGCACATTGCATTAGATAAATAAAACTATTAACCGCTATTGAAAATATTAACTGTGTATCGCGACGCTAACTGTTGACCTTCGAAAGTATTGCGTCAGAACTTTTCAACGTGCTTGCATCAAAATCCCACGTGTTGTTTGGGTGAGTTTTGATAATTTTTTCTCCATTTTTGTTTTAAATGTGTGATTTCCTTTCAATATTTGTTCTCTATGACACTGTTTTTGTTGTTTTTTCACCGTACACGTGAATTTTTTCTATGATTTTCGATGTCCCAGTGAAGAGAACTTTTTCAGCATTTAGGCTTAAGTTTGTGTAGAAAACACCAGAAAATAATATTTTTTCCACGCTCGTATGGGATTTTCCTATTGAAAACGCATCCTATAAGCTAGCGCTCTGTTTATTATTTGATTGTTCTCTCTCTTTCTAAAATAATTTTATATATATATATATATATATATATATTCATTTGTTCATATTTTTCAATGCTCGGATGTGCTGCTGCATTCGCGCATTCACCGGGTTAGTTGAAGGATTTTCCTTTTCTAATTTTTTTTCACCATAGTGTAACTTTTCCCCTCCTCCTATTTTGAATAGTTTTTCTTTGGTTCAGTTATTGATTTTTGTTGTTTTTCGCTCTGGTGTATTTTGTAAGTCTTTGATCTTCTTGATCGTTTCTAACTGTTATCTATATATATGTATATATAAACACCACTTCATGTCCCCGTATCTAGAATCATTATGATTCTTTGCAAGCGGTTTAGATGTAAATGAAGTGGGAGTAATTTGCCATATTTTTTATTTGTGTCATATAACTGAAACTCCACTGTATTTTTTTATACACTTCAATTTAAATTGCTAAGTTTCATGATTGAAAGATGGAAATGAAGTGGAAGTAATTTGTCATATTTTTTATTTGTGTCATACAAATGAGACTCCACTTTATTGCTTTTAAACACGTCAATTTAAAATGGCTAGCTTCATGATAGGAAGACAAAATTTGTATTTGATTTTTTCTCACTTTCTGATGTGCTAAAGTCTTGAAGCTTTTAACACTTGTTTATTTTAGTTGACAAACAACATTTCATCTATTCATTAATTATTCATCACATAATTTATTGATTAAATTAATTTTGTATTCCATTTCAGGGGCGACACCAAGAATAAATTTTTAAAAAAAAATATTTGAAGATTCCATAGAGTTTATAATAGTTAAATGCAAATAAAAAGTAAAACAATTATTAAATTTTTATAATTCACCTTTGAATCCACTAATACAAGTGGTGTTTAAAAAAATCTTTTTATTCCTCTCAGTTTTCAGTATCGAATTAGACTTCATTAAACGTAGTCGAGAAATGAAGCCATTACGGAGACTTCAAATTGAAGCAATTGACGATTTCACACAAAAACTCTCGGAAAAAATTTCTTCACTGAAATAAAGAATCACTAAAGCGGACTCATCAACTGCCATTCCTTCTTCCCGCACATTAATGAAAAATATTTTTACCCCTATACAAGCACCAAATGGTCACTCCTGTTGAAACCACCCTTATTGCTGACGTCATGATTTTAAACTTTCTTTAATTTTTCAAAAATAAACCATAAAATTCACTAAAGCCTTCCACCAAACTGCTACGTAATCAGAATCTTCATAGGGCTTTTATAACCGAACCTCAATTGCTTTATAAGTTAAATTTATCAGGTATTTCTTCATGTTTCTAATAAACACTCGAGGAAAAGAGTACCGACACTGGAATTTAATGAAAAATCTAAATCAAGAATCAAGACTTCCTTAATAATTATAGTAACCATTAACTATCACACTGAGATCTGATTACTTACAAATTTCCGAAAATATATTTCATTCCAACACTTGGTCAGAAAATATTATAAATTATTGCCTGCAATAAATGTTTAGAAATGTCTCATTTATTCGGCATTAATTAAGTTTAGAACTCTTTTGGGGTACCGCTGAAGCATAAGACAAATTATCTTCAATTATCATACATATTAGAAAATTATGCAAGTAATTGAGGTTGACACGGATTGCCGCTACGAACTCAGTGATCTTTCCAATTCTTTCCATATTATTAACTCTAGTCATGAAAGGTTGATTAGAGATGCTTGAAGTTAGGAGACGAGTTCCTTAAGCCGTTATAAGACAATTTTTTTCTAATAGTGGTATAATAAAATAACTTAGGTATTCAGATTAATTTAAAAAAAGAAATTCATTTCGCTTATGGGATGACATTATTTTTTGTAAATTAATTTTATTAATTAATAATTAATTACATGTTAAGCGTAGCATTTCCTTTTACTCTGTTGGATTTTCAATTAAGGGTCAGAGCAAGGAATCCTCTAAGAGTAACAAGTTTATTCAGCGGGACATTTATAAGATCAGGAGTACCAGACAGAGATAGAAAGAATAGCAAGAATCTCTGAAGTAGCGAACTCCAATAAATACAAGTTCTCCTTTTTCACATTATTCCTCTTTAAGTTAATCGTTTATAAGGCCATCTTGTTCCAGTACTGGTATAATAAAATGACTTCAGGATTGAGATAAATTTTAAAAAATAAATTCATTTAGTTCATTTGATGACATTATTTTTGGTTAATTAATTTTATTAATTAATAATTAATTAAGAAGTCAAAGTACTTCGTTATGGTTTGAGATAAGAAATTGGAACCTTCGTGTTTTTGTTTCATGGAAAAATTTGGCGAGAACTTACGCCAACTTTAAAAAATGCAATGAGAAATTGATGAATTTGGTGGGAAGTATATTCTCAAGACCTTAGAAATGGTTGAGAAACTTTTCGTTAAGTTTTAAGATTCAGTCCTACCTGCTTTAAAAACTTTGCTGTGAAATCAGAAGTTGAGATCAGATGTAGTAAAATACTTTTCTACATTTATTCGAATTTAATTGCTGGCAAGTTAAAAGGAGGGAAGCAGCGGAATATTTCTGAAATAAAAGAAACGTTTCCTCTTTCATGGGATTTCTAGAAAAAGTGGAGGGCTCTTCTAACCCCGCCTCCGGGAAACAAATCTTTGTGATTGGGCGGAAGAAAGTTCTGATAAATGAAGGAAAAATGAGTAAGATTTATAAAATCTCCAAGAGGCGCTACGCCAGAAAAAACGCTAGTTAGCAAAGAAAATTACGACGCACGAGAATGAATGTATAGTGGACTTTTACATTGTGAAATGTATAATTTTACGAAGATGAAGATATTGCAGACGAATTCATGGTGATGCTTTAGTGAGAAGTATCAATGGTTAAGAATAAGAGTGCGAAAGTTGATCGCACTAATAAACTTGTAATTCAATCGCTTCCTTCTAAAATATACAACGAGATATTGAACAAAACAACGAGATATTGAACAAAACAACGA
>BGPR01029183.1:0-19437 GCA_013235015.1 Araneus ventricosus | reverse complement strand
GAACTATTAATTAGAAAACTTACGTGTCACGCACTAGGTGTTTGGGTTTATTATAAAAATTCAGTAAGCACCTTCGGAATCTGTGATGATCGTTAACTGCTGAAGAAGAACACGCACAGTTCTTCAAATTTTATGGGTTTAAAAGTGATGGTATAGAGAGATAATTATTACCGGTTTTACAAATATTTTTTCATGGCTGATAACTTTTAAGAAAAGCAAAACGTTGCAGGCTTAAATAGTTATTTTAGGATGCATAGACAACAATCAATATTCATGGAGTAAAAGTTTTATCTCACACACCCCCACCCTCACTTTTGAATTTATTTTTATATGGTTGATATAAAAAAACAGTTTAAAGAAAAGTTTAGGGTTGTCTGTTGCTCACGTTCTTGACTGATTAGGAAACAGTTGTTCTTTACAAAATTATATTTTTTTTCTTCGGAAGCTTAAGATATTTCTAGCAAAAAAATTCTTGAGTTTTCGTATAGATGTTTATGTACCGAAAGAACAAGCATCTGCTCCCAATCTCTTTTCCTCAATGGTGTTTTGACACCATTATAAATTTTTATTCAGAAAACTATATGAATAATTGAGGCACGACTAAACGACATGCAAGAATAAGTCAGTCATTTCAAATTATAGATCTACAACAAAAAATTTGAAAAGGAACTGATGAATGAAAGAATAATTAGAGGTCCCCTGGCAGCTCAAAATTTTCGAGTTCTATTTCACATAAGAAGAGAAATAAAAAGAGTTTAAAAATTTTAAATATTTTTTTTCTCCGTAAATAATCACCATGCTTTTTCATTTGCAAATTATCGTATCACCAATATCAATAGCTTACTGAAGAATCTATACCCTGATAAACTGATAACTATTATTAGAATCAAAGAGAAATAAAAATTATCACAAACTTGGATTTTGAAAGGAAAAGCAATTTTTGCAAAATGATATTCTTGCTTAGAACAGCAATCCTGCGTATTTTGACAGAATTATATTGTGTAACTGACTTTTATCTATAAAACCACACTACAGCAATGGTATGAGCTATTAGAAAAATGTAGTCGTTTTAATATACATATAATTTCATATTACACAATTTCTTATTCCACTTCTAAATTCCAAATATACTGAAAATAATCGGATATGAAAATCAGTTTTGCTCACTGCTTTCAAAATATATTGTAACAAAAAAAGTTACCATTTCTTTCCTATATCCAAAATTTCTTGTCGATTTTGTTGATCAGGTTGTTCAGCTGGGCCAATAATCCTTTGTTGAACACGATAATTTGGATAGTGAAACTTTTTTTTCGGATAATCTTTTTAATTGGAACAATCCATAACCAGATTATTGACATGGTTGTAGAAACAATTAACAGAGATTTAAATGTAGTATATCGTAGAATAATCTTTCTTCCCAAAATGATGCCTGACGAAAGATGATGACCAACCAGTTAGATAAAGTCTTCTTTATTACCAGACTTGAATAATTTGTTCAAAACATAACAAACTCAAATCAAACAGTTCTTCCCTCTCCTAGATGTTTTTTAAATTTATTTTTTCATTATTTTGTTTCGATATTCTCTTGTCTTCCTGCTTACATTATTTAAATGCTTTCTTTATTTTTTTGTTATAAATTAAAAGTTTAGAAAAAGATAATCGAAAAAAAATAAAATAAAGAAATTTGGGAGTACAATTTTAAATGGAAGTGAAGAAGAATAAAAGCATATTAAGACTTGGTCATTTAATACTATTCAAAAACATAAAATTTTAATCTGATTCTGAATGTAAAACTTTTTGGGTTAATAGAAATTAAAAAAACATTTATTTTATTTTTTTACGGTATTGCTTATTGGCGAGTCTCCAATGAAAAATGGTTTTAAAAGTAATAGCTTCTTCCAAAATATATATTTCAAACCTTATTTTAAAAACTGATATGTTCCGATGACACTGAAATAGATGCAGCCCATTTTGGAATTTTGACCCGATTTTACTTACTCTTTTTCTGCTCAACTCTATGATCATATAAGCTAGATAACTTTTGCTTCGTAAGGCCAGAAATGGAATAGAATGTATTTACCGCAATAAAATGCAGTTTATAAAAGTTTATTATAAAGTAATATTCGATAAATCAGACAAAGCAACATTTTCTTTGTTTAGAAAATAAATTGAAGCAATTTGTGTCTTTTCATCAGTTCTATTATCATATGTTTCGCTACAGTTTTAAAGGTACTGAACAGAAACTAAAATTTTTCAGATTTGATCATGGATAGGGAAGTTCTTGAAGATGTTTTTGGTTAGTGGAAAAAATGTTGTTTAGAAATTTTGGACAATCAGTCTTAAAACATTCATATATACAGGGTGTCCACATTTATCGTGGTTCAATAGCTAATTTCTAAACCGTTAGAGATAGACATATAGTTCCAATTGGAAATATGCTTTAGATAAAAGAACTGATAAAGATAAAAGATTGAGTCACTAAATATATTTCTGAAAAAATTTCGAATTCTAATTTTTTATGCGGTCCCCAGGTCCTATGAATCATATTTAGTAAACTATTTTTTCATTTACTAACATTTGCAGCAAAAAAGTTCCACTCTTCTGCGACTGAAATTGACCGAATTATTGAGCTTTGAATATCGCTGACTTTACACCATTTCAACAGCCGCCTCGAAGACGATCTACCATTCAATTCGCAACACGTGCTCGACGAGGTGGCTGATTGGTTTAAAATTTTGAAATTCAAAGCTCCATAACTCGGTCAGTTTTAGTCTCAGAAGAGTGAACTTTTTTTGTTTAAAATGTTAGTGTGTGAAGAGTATTTTACTAAAGATGACTGATAGGACTGGGGGATCGAATAGAAAGTTAGAATTTGTAATTTCCTCAGAAATACATTTAGTGACTCAATTAATACAATATAGAATTCTTCCCTTCGTTTAAAGCATTTTCACAATTGAAACTATAGGTCAATCTCTAACGGTTTAGAAATTCGCTATTGGACCACGAAAAGTGTGGACACCCTGTATAAAGATCTTTGTTTAATTTCGCTCTCCACTTAGCCCTTTATTTAAGGAATTAACTCACCAGCAACTTTTCATTTTTATTTTGGCATCATTAGATAAGTTTTAATGCAGAATAACCCCAGGAAATATGAAAAAACTTTTTAAATTGAATTAATAATTTAATTAATTTCATTAATAATTAAAAATTAAATTTTTGTCTTCATCTGGCATCCTCGTGTTCATGTGAATACTGTCAGGAAAAATGGTGAAATTACGAAGATATAAGCATTATTAAAGTAGCACTTTTAAGTACCATCGGGAAATAAAGGGTTAAACACTTCATTCATGAACTAAAAATGCTCTCAAACATAGAATTTACATTTGCCGTATTATTATTTTTACATTAGAGATTGCCTTTAATTTAAGATACAATGATTTATATTAAAGTATATTAATGAAAAAATCTATGTTTTTCGTTAAATTTATCACTTAACAGCTTTAATTTATCAAATAGTAAAGAAACATATATATAAACTATTTATCCAGCGCATTTGCGGCAAAACAGCCGTTCAAATCAACATACTACAAGAAACTATTTTTCTGTTAAATTAATAACGAAACAAACCAGAAACTGTAAGACATTGCATATGTTATCTGGTAATTATTTTCAGTCTCCAACTAAGATACTTATTTCAAAAAGCTTTCAAAATCTTTTTTTGCTAAAGCCTAACGCTTATAAATACCGCGAAAGCTGGTTTGTTTCACATCCGTTTCCAATTTAGTGAGAAGTTTGTAATAAAGTAAAACAAATTACCCAACCCGCTATTTTGGACATGTAACAAATATGCTCCGAGTGAACGTCTACCAGCAGTGAAGGATTTTTCAGTCAAGTAATTTAACGCAACAGTCTCCAAATATTTACTTCGGAACTCATTGAAAGAAGGCGATATTAGGTCAAGCTGCCTACATTTCCATCCCTCGATACTTAAATTAACTTTCAAATGAGAAATAGCTTCTTAAGTCTTTAAATCTGAAGGTAATCATTAATTTTAGTTTAAAGACGATAATTTTCAAATTCTTGGCGGGATCCGATGTATGTATTTCTTGTATACTGAAATCTTCTTCGCTTAATTGAAGCGAAAATGCATATCACCTAAATTTGTATTACTACCCGCAGGAAATCAGTTTTTCGTTATTTGATTTACTGCAGACATTCGCAGTGAGAAAATCCCTAGATAATTATAAATCTCAATGTAAATAAAAGTTAAAACGATTGTTTACAATTTCGTGTTTATATAAATTGTTACATTCTCACAGCTTCAAAGGAGAATTTCATCTTTCGCTCCAATGATGATTAAATTATTTTTCTAAACACATTAACCCAATGCCTTTATTTAAGGAATGAGGTCACATAAATTATATTAAGAGAGAATTATTCAGCTTTTTAAAATTAAATGAATATTAACGAATAATTATTGCTTTAATTATATTAAATGTTTCAGAAAATGTTGTCAGACAGATTCTGGTGGTCTGAAATATTATCCAGAAGCGGTTAAATTGTGTAAAGAATTGAGATTTCATTTTATTGCTAGATTTTTAAGTATCATACATTGGCGGGCTTTTTTTATTGAAAAGATCTGAGGAAAAGTGTTAGTTTAATTATAACGGGACAGTAACTGGCGTACCTTGAGATAAAGAAACAAATTTTCTCGTAATTAAAAACAACCCATGACGACATTATTTATCTCTTTCGTTGTCAATAATTTATTCCTCAAACTAAGTGGCGACAATGCTCTATTTTTTGGTTTCTGATCTAAGAATAGGGTGCATATATGTTTTAACGCGTGCTGCGTATCATTAAAATTGATAGGTTTATCTTCAAAACGAGTAAACATTCCTTTATCGAATTTATTTTGATCGAAATTATTATTACCCCTATTCAGAAATGTATGTGGAATCCATATTTTAGAATAAATAAAGTATCGGAAGTTGAAATAATGAGAAAGCCCACCAGTAACCCACTGGGTAGAGGGACGGCATATCATAGCTGAGGCGCCTGAATAGGAAGAAAAATGTTGTGGGTTCTTTCCATCGGCTGTAGCTTCAACCAGTATTATTCAAAAACCGGTAGACCGATGTGAATAACTACCAAAGTCAGATTTTTTCTTATTGATTTTAATTTAATATCTATATGAGCAGTTTTATACAAATATAGTTTTGAAAATTTTATATGATATTTAATTGCTGGTCAGCTTCAAGAAAGTTAGCTTCATTATCTTGCGTTTAAAAAAATTTAAATTGAAAAATCAATTTTTTAACAAAACGGTAAAAAAAGTAACAAAGTTTATTTTAGTACGTTCCAAATACTCGTATACGAAGTTTGACACTGGTGTTGATACTTATGAGTCAATCCTTCAACTGTAAGAAAAAAGATTGACCTCACATACCTGCAAGAGAAGTTTAAAACACGAAAACATTGCTAAGAATAGTGTTTTGAAATTTAAGTGGTACTCAATTTTAATTTAACTACGTTCGAGTACATAGAGCCCTTGCAAACCAAGTAAAATTACAAAAATTAAATAACCCTGAAAATGTTGGAAAACATTTCGATGCCTGAGGCCTCCGAAAGTTGCAGGGCCCCTAGACAGTTGCCTACTTGATAATCCGACACTGGGACATATGAAAATGCCAACGGAAACCACCATAAGCAGCAAAGCGATTTATTTCCCACGCCTGAAAAATAGACCCTGTTAAATTTAAATTAGTTTGCAGTAAAATTAAATTTATTACATAACCCAAATTCACAACCTTGAATTAATATATTACACTTTTGTTTTTGACACGGCACCACAATTATTGGATTGTGGGTTGTTAATTATGAAACGTTTATGCAAAGTAGGTGCCCAATGTAAAAAATTTAGATTAATACATAAAAATTATTATTAAATCAATACTGGATACTGAAATATAAAACACAATAATATGCAATTCTAGCTACACTCTTATAAATCACCTACCTTTGCAGATCTGAAAAAATTGACCACTAAATTAAATCATCTGAAAACATTTTGTACATTGCAAATTGTGAAATCAAATTAGAGAAATTAAAACAGAATCAAATTAGAATTTAAAATATTGTTTATTTAATAACCGTTAAAATTAAGTTTTACTGCCATGTTTTACAAAGAATATATTTTGATTAAGATGCACACAAAATGACAGAAAGAACAATTCACATAAAATCACAATTTGAAAAAGCTGCGGCTTTTAAAAAGAAACAAAAGACAATAGTGCTATCATCAAAAACTAAATTTTTTTATATAAAGAATTTTTTTAGCTCCATTAATTTTCAGAGCCAGAATAGAAACAGGTGAAGTCATATTTCTTTGTCAAGCTTGTAGTTGCAGCGAAAAATCCCAATATTTCAAGCATACATACTAGGCCTAATGTTGCCCAATAAAACTGTAGATTTGGAACGCACTGGTAGTTAGCCAGTTTGTTGGCTGTAATGCTTTACACACCTTTAGTTTCACTAAAACATTTTTGCCGATGAACCATGTCGAACATAAGCACTGAAAAAAAACCGTTGGAGGCTTACACGCCTGAATTTCATCAGATCACATATATTGGAGGACGTCCCACACTGCACAAGAACTCAGTTGCGATTTTCGCCAGAATTTGCATGGCTGATCTTGCGAACAACACGACTTGTAGGAAATATTTAAAAAAATTGACGCTGCAGATTACTACCAAACATTTTGCTTCTCCAGAAGACAAAAAGAAAAAACAGCAAGGGCTAGCATCCAGAAGGCCTAACGGCCCTCCAGGAGCCCGCAGGTGCGACCACCTCTTCTCGCTATTTCAAACCATAAAAGAAAGAAAAGCACGCAAATTAAAACGCTTCCAGTGAAAGACGCCAAAACCTTATAACATATAAATTCATCCGCAACAAGATGGCGAGTAAATAGTCCCGTTGAAAAATTTTGATTTATAAATTAATAAAGTTGAAACATTAATGGAAAAGACATCAAAAGTTAAGACAATTAATATTTAAATTGAATACAAAGTAAATCATTAAGAAAAATTTAGATATTTAATGAAACTGCTAAAAATTACCGTTTGAATTTCAGAAGTTGTCAGAAATGCCACATGAGATGGAAGAAACTTTTGGTGGCGAAGAATTAAATACTTAAAAATACTGATAAAACCGAAAAATGATGTAGATGAAATTTTTGAAATCTAACATCTCCCCCCCCCCCCAACGGGAAAAAAATTTTGCTGCTACTTGACTGGAAGAATTTTCCTGAAAACATTTTCAAAATATATACTCTATTAACATATACACATTAAATTTTTAAGAAATTACAATATTATATACATGATATTTACATTTTTGCTCTCTCTTTCTTCACTCTCCTCCGAGAAACCACAACAAAAATTTCAGAGCGCATCATTATACCATGTAAAAATTATGCCATACAATTTCATCCACAATACTCAATGTTTTTTCACAAATTTATTCATTTATTTATTCACTTCTTAAAAATATTTCGAGCATCAAACCAAAAAGAAAACAAATATGTCTTCAAATAGAATTCTAACTCCTTATATAAATACAATCATTATATGTAAATAGCTTCAAAAGGCTGCAAGTTCATGCAGTATAATTTTTTTTATATAAAACTTCTCTCACTTACACTCCTATCAAGACCAATACCCTATTCACTACATTGTCGGACCAGCCTGACAAAAAGAATAAAATAAATATCAAATGGAATACAGTACCATCAGACATCAAGATAACAATCTTAACAAATGGAATGAAAATATTAAGAAGTTCTTAAATAGCTATGTATTACATATTTTTTTTACGCGCGATTTGTTGATTGCCATTACAAAATGGAGTAAATAAATTCTATACCATAGTTAAATTGTAAAACAATTATAGACATAAATGTTATTTTCAAAGAATTTTTTCCCTTTCGCAACAATTCTTTAATTCCTAAGGTTTGGCCTAGGCTGCTCTTGTTTAAATATTTTAGCAACATTCACCTTCATTGTTTTATTGTCCTTAAGACTATTAATGACATAGTTATTATTTCTTAAAATCTTTATAGCCTCAAAAGGTCCTTTATATTTCTCCTGAAACACCTGTGGATGAGAAAAATTCTTAACAAATACCTTGTCGCCCAAATTAAAATTTGGCACTTTACGACCTTTGATGTGCGGAGCATTGTTTTTAAAATATTGTTCCTCATTTTTCGCAAACTCATTTCTTATGGAACACATATTATTTCTGATATTTCTCAGATATTTTGATTCATTTTCTGCAGTTACAGGTTCAAAAAAGCTATCAAGAGGTAAATTTTGCTTTCTGCCAAAGAATATTTCTGCTGGAGCAAATTTTGTTACAGAATGAATTGAATTGTTATTATACAATTTAAAAAACAAAAGTTTCTCTGACCACTGAAAAGTACTCTCACACATTGATGCTAAACTTTCTTTCATTGTTCTTTGCGCTCTCTCAAGTAAACCATTTGCCATAGGATAGTAAATTGAAGATTTTGTATGCTGAGTATCTAACCTGTCTAAAAATTCCACCATCCTATTTCAGAAAAAATTAGTAATTTAAAATTAATAAAGTCAGTTTGAAATGCTGTCTGGTTGGATTTATATGCAACTAGGATAGACCTGACTTTTAATAGTGGTCATCTTTGCTGCAGCTTTTTCAATCTAGGTGCCTCCTTGCTGTTTAGTCTTTAAACTGCGGTCACAACGAGAACCGTGTAGTCCATTCCGTGTGTACCTCAGTAGGTAATTTTTTTTCTGATTTTTAAGTTCATTAAAGTGCATTCTGTAATTATGTTTACATACTTGTTTAGTTAATTCTCAGTACAACTTGCATTCGGGTATGTCAGTAAAATATTTTTTAAGTATATCACAGTTTAGTAACGTGTTCGAAGGACAATAACAAACAACTAACTAAAAGACCAATACACATAATCCAAATGTTTTAAACAAATACATTTTAATATCTGTATTTTCCTAAAATAATTTTCATATATTTTGAATTTTTTTGAAGTTTTTTTTTTATTTTTCCGAAAATCAATTATCGTCAAATGATATTTTGTTGGAAATACTATAGGATAGTTAATTTTTAAAAACGTGTAAGACAGCAGTTAGTTTTGGTCTTAGATGGTGGCGTTAAACTAAACCCGCTTTTGCAGTCAGAATGCATGTACAATTTTAAGATCATAGTTAGAGGAGTTTTGCAATACAAACAATAATTACAATTTTTAAATATATATCTTCCCATGTTTGGATTAAGCAATGTTAAATATAATTATATTAAGTCACTATACTAATTTTTGTACTCTTTATATTTTTAAAAAATTTAGCTTTAATATCTTCATGTTATGATTCACGGTAACTTTGGTCTTCAATAGAGACGTGTGCTCGACTGGTCGATCAGTTGAGGTATTTACGTGCTTTGGTTACCATATGTAACTTCTTACTTGAGTGAGCATTACACTGTTTATTTTAAGTAGCGAGTAGGCGTAATTGTTATAATGAGGCGTTTCTCTTATAAGTAAGTTTCCTTTTGCCTAGTTCTCGTCTGAATAAGGAACAAATAAACATGATTTATGCAGAGTAGGGTAGAGCGGGGCTAGCTGGGCAGTTTTTTCTTCTAAGAATTTTTTTAAAAAAGGGAATTCAAAAGTTTTGTAAATTTCTAAGCTGGCACTATTAGTGAACCTTCATAAATAATTAACCATAGTAAAATTTGAATATATTAACTATCAATAATAATTTAAAACTTCAAACTGACACCAAGTCGCTTGGCCCAACCTGCCCCGACTGCGGGGTAAGTTGAGCCACTACGAACGTGAAGCGACTAACAAAGAACATTCTTCTATATTATTATACTTTATTAATTTAATTCGCGTATTTGTGTTATTATCCACATTATGTGTATTATGTACAAATTTTGTGCATTTCTATTCAATATAAACTGGTACACAGCTTTTATGGCCATCGTCAAATAGTATTGTGTAATTATAACCAAAATTTAGTCCGCATGATTTTTCATAACAAGTATCTTGCATAATAAATTTGATACAATTCCATCCCACATATTCAGAGATATTTCTATAACGCACATCCTGATAAATCCAACGTGACCCTATGGCCAACTAGCCCAAGTTTACCCTCATCCGGGATTTTATTTGCTTCACACGTGGTAGCTCCACGTGACTGAACAAACGCAATGAAGCATTGTATATTTGTAAACTTGTTTTATATTTAGTGTTAATACCCTCATAATGGATGAATGGCTAAAATATGCTACCAACTTTCAGAAAATGAAAAGCACAAATGAGAATGATGGACCAACATCTAATGAACTAAGAAAAACTGTGGATGAACTCAATGGCACTGTTTCTACTTCAAAAAAAATCGAAAGAAATGTTTCATCTAATGAAATATTGAGAAAATATCAAGAAGTTATTAATTATGGATTTTACATAATTCCGCTTTTAGTGGGAAATAATATCTGTTGTGGATTAATTACAGGAATGAAGTAGCAAATTAAAGTACGAAAACTTCTAAATTCAAAAGACATTTTTTAACCGAACAAAAAGAATCATCACATAAATCGAAAATTAATTTTATAAAAAGAACTGAATGTATGAAACATCTAAATGCATTTTTGATAAAACACCCAACGATTCCAGAGAAGGCTTTACGGGCATCGTTAGAAGTTTCATTTATAAAAGGGAGAAATTTGAAACCACATACACTTGAAGAATTACTTATTCTTCTTCCAGCATTTAAAATGGCAACAATTATGTATGGAGAAAAATATTGTAACGATTTAAAAACGATACCATTAACAAGAGATGCCGCTGAATTTCGCCATATGATGTAATACAGGATCATTTCTGTTAAATCGATTAAAAGACTCTCGTATTTGCTCTACATTTTGAGAAAATTAATGACGTTACTAAACCGTCTCACTGAATTTTTTTGTCATTATCTTTATTAATATCGGAATATTTGTTGTGTTATAAAAATTGGAAGGAAAAGTAACTGAAAAGAAAATACAGGGTGATTATATAAAAAAAACCCGTCTTTGCTGATATATGATTCCCTAGCGAGCGTACAGTTGGAGGGAACGGAATAAAATTTTGAATACAGGCATTATATGATATGCGCTAAGAAATTATGTGAAAAGCAATATCCAAGTTCCTTCAGTTATGTTTGCAGTTTAAAAAATTTTAAATTTTCAAAACTATTTCCTACTTTTTAACGTAACGTAATTCTCGATGTAAAAACTTAAAATGGAGTTGGAGCGGTATT
Source organism: Araneus ventricosus (assembly GCA_013235015.1). Lineage (NCBI taxonomy): Eukaryota > Metazoa > Arthropoda > Arachnida > Araneae > Araneidae > Araneus > Araneus ventricosus. Next base: position 8,077 of record BGPR01029183.1, on the reverse strand, counting down.
TTTAGCGTGAGAAATAGTGCCAATGGGCAGATAAAAAAGAAAAGTGAAGCAGAACACTGCCAGGGTAGCCATTTTTTAGGCTCAAAATACCGTTCCAACGCCATTTTAAGTTTTTACATCGAGGATTACGTTACGTTAAAAAGTAGGAAATAGTTTTGAAAACTTAAAATTTTTTAAACTGTAAACATAACTGAAGTAACTTGGATATTGCTTTCTACATAATTTCTTAGCGCATATCACATAATGTCTGTATTCAAAATTTTATTCCGTTCCCTTGAACGGTATGCTATCTAGGGTGTCGTATATCTGCAAAGATTTTTATAATCATCCTCTATTTGATATTATTTATTTATTTATTTTATTTATTTATTTAAAGAAAAGCACACTACAGAGAAAACTCCATTTACAGAGTGCTGACAAACACACAAAGAACAAAAGTCACAATGAGTAAATAAAAAATAAAAAAAGAATATGCCTTAGAAAGCAAAAAGTAGAACACAGAGAATACATAAAATCATAAAACTTATGCAAACTTATATATAATTAAAAACGAAAACACATAATCACAAAACTTTAAGACACACTATGACATCAAAAGCCGCATTTTTTAAAAAAATTAAAGTTCATTTCCAAAAGGCACACACTTGAGATTAAAAAAAAATGCAACACTTAAGATAAAAATAAATCAAACACGGCACCAAAACACTGGTCGAATAGATAAGAACACAGAAAATCAAATAGCATAAAAATCTAAAATGTTGTAGAAAGGCAAAATAAAACATGTCATGTATTAAAAAGATGCAAACATTTCGACTTAAAAGCACAAAGAGACATATTAAAAATGTCAAGTTCATCAGAGAACGTGTTAAAAATTTTATAAAACCTATATAACGAGAACTTGTTAATGTAATTAAATTTTGAATATAAATTTGGAAGGGAACTCTGGTTTCTTAAAAATCTGGCGGGCACAGCGAAATCTATTGAGCTCATTATATCATTGGAATCAATTGAACCATTAAAAACTTTGTAAAAGAAAAGAACGCAAGAAACATCTCGTCTGGAGGATAAACTAGGCATATTAAAAATATTACGTAGGAGTGAAGAAGATATATCATCCAAGTAAAATTCATTTTTTTTGTAAAGTAAATATCTCAAGAAGTTCTGTATTCGCTCAATAATTTCAATTTTGTTTCGGTAATTGGGATTCCAGATAATACTGCAGTATTCCAGATTGGAACGAATATGAGCGCAATACAAGACCTTGAAGGTAAGTTCACTGGAAATTTCTCTGGTTCTACGCTTAAGAAATCCAAGCCTGCGATATGTCTTAGAGACCATGGTATCGATATGTTGGGAAAAATCAAGTTCGGAGTCCAAGATGATACCAAGATCAGTGATTGCATTTGAGCGTGATAAAACAAGATTGTTAATTTTGTATACATGAATCAAAGGTTGAAGCTTTCGATTGTAACTAAGAACACTACATTTTTCAATGTTTAAGTGTAATCTGTTATCTATGCACCACTTAGAAAGACAATCAAGATCTCTTTGTAAAAGAACAGAATCTAAATCGGAACGTATTGAACCAAACAATTTCAAGTCGTCAGCAAATAAAAGGCATCCAGAGTACTTAAAAACACAAGTAAGGTCATTAATGAATAAAATAAAAAGTAGAGGTCCAAGATTAGAGCCCTGTGGGACACCGGAAGTACTTGTAAACTCATGGGAAACAGCATTATTAAAATAAACATAGAGTGATCGCTTACATAAGTAAGAAAGAAGCCAATCAATCAGATTTACATGAAAACCAATACCTTGTAACTTTTTTAAAAAGAATGCCAAAATCGATAGAGTCAAAGGCCTTAGAAAAGTCGGTGTAAATAACATCAAGTTGAGAACCAGATTCAAATGAGGAAATAATTTTATCTGTCAAACAGAATAAATTAGTGGTTATTGAGCGCTTTGGAATGAACCCGTGTTGAGATGTGGAAATTAGGTTTCTAACTTGGTTGTAAAGCTTTTTATGGATTATACTTTCGAAAATCTTAGAAAAAGGACTTAAAATAGCAATAGGTCGATAATTTTTACAATTCTGGGCATCACCCTTTTTAAGAACAGGAATAATTTTTGTTTGCTTCCAGACTCCAGGAAACACTTTTGTTCTTAACGAGAGGTTAAACAGAACAAGAAGGGGATAAATCGAAAACTCTGAGCATCCTTTAATATTAAAAGAAGGTATATTATCAACACCCACAGTTAGGGAAGATTTCAATTCACTGATAGCCAAAACCACATCATCATAGGTGACATTTTCGATTTTGACAAGATCACTGACGCAGTCGTTTTTACATTCATCATTTCCATCGAAGTCCGTGCTGGGCTTGAAAACAGAACCAAAATAATCAGCAAATGCATTTGCGATATCGCCATCATTATTATAGCGCACGTTATTATAGAATAAACTATCGAGAGAATTAATGTTTTTATTTTTAAAATAAGACCAAAACCTCATAGGATTAGAAACCAGATCATTTTCCATATGCCGAAGGTGCGTGTTGTAATCCTTTTGGATATTATGCTTAACAGAAGATCGTAGGGATTTAAATTCATCAAATAAATCAGGATTAACACCTTTTAAAGCTAATTAACGGACCGTGGCTTTCCTTTTTATAAATCTCTTGGTTTCCACTGAGTACCAGAAAGAAAATCTCAAAGTAGCATTTTTTTAGAAGGAATAGTACTGCTGAAAACATTGTATAAAGAACTATAAAAGCTAAAAACTGCATCATTTATGTCATTAAAATCAAGTAAAAAATTCCAATCAATTTCACGCAACATATACCACATGGTTAAAAAATCTGCCCCTTTAAAATCAAGTCTAAAGATATTTAGATTCCTCTTATTTAGGTGGACAGGTACAAGACCCATGGAAACTGACAGAGCAGGATGATGTTTGTCTTCAGGGGCCAAAGGGCTGTCGTTGTGCCCGACAGAAATATCATTAAAATCAACATTAGTCAAAATTAAGTCAAGATATTTATTATTACAATTAAGAAAATTGTTATATTGACCCAGATTAAAAAGATTCATAAAATTCGACAATTCAGAAACAATTGGGTATTGTGATCACAAAAATCATCATATATAGGTAAATTAAAATCACCACAAATTAAAATTTTGTCAAAAAATTCAAATCCCTCGAAACAATAAAAAATTTAACATACGAGTCCACATGAGAGGAAGGTAGGAAATACACAACACATAAAAGCATCTTTTTACTATGATTTAACTTTACCGAAATCCAGATTTATAGATATTTTGAAACAAATAACCTTACCTGGACACACTGTGTCGCTGTTTGCATGGATGGATGGTTTGCATCATTAACAGGTAGTATTAAAGAAGTGAGATGGTTAAGAAACATCAATTCTCCATATATAGTATTTGACCCTTACATGATACATAGAGATCTCTTGTTGCAATATTCCTTTTTCAATATTCTGTAATGAGATGGATTCTGTATATGAGATGTTATCACTACACACAAAAGTCAAATGGCTCTCACATGGCAAAATACTGGGACGTATATAGAATTTGAGAAATGTAGTTTACATTTTTTTGATATAAAAGAAAAATATATTGGTAAGTTTTTTTCATTAATGGAAATTGGCTTGGAAAACTCGGTTACATAATTGATATTTTCAAAATATAATGATTTTAAATTAAATCTACAAGAAGAGAGTACAAACATTTTAACAATGAGAAATTAAATTCATGTTTTTAAGAATGAACTGGTACTTTGGGAACGACAACTGTACAAAAGCGAAACAGATATGTTCCCGCCCATTTCAAAATTCAGTAAAGAAAATAATATAGTTTTTTTCTTATTTCAAAACCTCATTTTCCGTCATTTGATGAAATTGGGATAACACTTTTCGAAAAGGTACGAAAAATGTTTTGATAATGAATTAGGACAATACGTGATCCATTTTCGTTTTATATTTTAAAAATCTAATATCCCTTAAATCGAAAAAGAACATTTAATTGATGTTTCAAGTGACGAAGTAGTGCTTATTCAATTTAAGTCCCTGCCTGCGGAAAATTTTGGTTATTTATTGGAAACGAATATACCGATATGAAGAAGAAGGTAATTAACATTTGACACATTTTGCATCGATCTACTTAGTGAAACCTGCTTTCCAAAATTAGTTGCCATTAAAATAGAATATCTATCTCCTTCAGATCCAGAGGATGAATTGCTGTTTCTAGAACAGATCAGAACATAAAAGCAATCGTAAGCATTTTGCAAGAGCATACCTCACATTGAATTTTACTGATATAAAGTTTTTTGAAAGTATTTTTCATCAAAAAATATTTATACATAATGCATAATAAAATGATGTTGCTGAAGTTGCGGATTTTATTCTGCAACTCACTAAAGTCAGAAAAATGCAGAGCAAATCCTCAAAGGATTTCTAACTAATTGCGTTGGAAGGTTTAAAAAACATTTACACTATCACAACAGGAGGATTAAATAATTTCCCTGCTTTCTAGGCTGGGGAACGGAAAGGAAAATAGTTTTGACTACTGCTGTGTTGATGTGGAATTCTCTGCATTCCCAAAAGTTTCACTTTTATCGTATTACTTAATCACATTTTCTGTACCATCAGGGATTATGAAAATTACCATAAAAAAATCCTGTATTTACAGTTTAAACTGTAGCTGGGTTGGTTGTACCAGCCGGCAAAAGTTAGTAAATCATTGACAAAATTGGTTTTTTGCCTACCACTTTGGAACAGTTTTTTCCAGCCAAGTTAAAAGTAAATCCGTAGTCACAAGTTTTTACCAGCAAATCAGAGTTTCTCTAAAATTAAGTCATCAAGAAGTAAGTGACGTCATGTTAGATGAGTTGTTTCTCTTTCCTTCCTGTTCGAAGGTTGAGGTTAAATGTACTTTGATGTATCAAGGTGAATTAATTAATCAATGCTTAATTATATCAATTTCAATTGGATTTAATTAACCTAAGTTTAATTGAACTTGTTCAAGATGGGCGTCAAAACTTCCTGGCTTCTCCAGGCCGGGGGGTCGAGAACCGTTCATAAGTAGAAGAGGCAGGTCAACTCTATACTGAATACAGGAACTGCCATCCCAAAGAGAAAATAATCTATTTGTTGGGTTTTAAAGATCTTTGAAAACAAACACCTGAGTATTTTAAAAAAATCAGTATTACCCAGAACACGTATTTTAGAGTTTGCAGGAGATTGGACCCTATTAAAAGAAATGAGGAAGTGCAATAGAATTACATTTAAAGGAAGAAGGGAAGTTATCATTTGGAAGAGGCAATACTGTGTAATAAAAAGAATTAAATTTAGACTGGTTTTAAAGAAACAAAGTTTTTTTTTATGACAGACGAAAACAGTGAGAAAGAAACCATGAACACTTTGTAAAACAAGCAAACTAAGTCAAATACGGAAAGGAGTCAGGAAAAGAAACGGATATTTTTTTACGAGGTGCAAATCAGAAGGAAAGCGTCTCAAATCATTATCGAATGTTTTGATGTTGCAAAACTACTACTTATTATAAACAAATTTGAAAGAGTGATGAGCAATATGGAAGATCGAAGATAAAATTGACACACTAACGTCTGTGACTTCCTACAATGAACCTTATGTGATTCAAGAAGAAATTGAACAAATCAATTCCTAGGTAAGTAAAATGCGTACCGAGAATTTTGAAGTTAAAGACCGAAATGCCCGAAGTAGGTTCCGGGTCTCTTTTAAACGTTTCATGTAGAGTCTCCCACCCACAATAGAATATATTCTAACACTCTGATCGCATTTTAAGGGTTTAATACATTTTCTCAAGTTCTAATTATTTACAAAATATCCACTTTCTTTTAGGCATTTAGGCAACGGTATAAATGGAAAAAGCAGAATAATTTACTGCTTGGAAGAGCATCACCAATGAAACAGGTAAAAAATGGCCAGTCCCTTACACATGCAATTTTTTTATATAGCACAAACGTAAAGATCAAATTCAGGGTGAAATCAGGTTACGTATTAAACCATTACAAACAGACAACAAAAAATATGAACTCTAATACAAATAAGACTTTAAAGGTTCCTTATCTATTATTTTGTTGAGCCAATGTCCTTGTGAGACCGGTTGCAGTTTTATCAAATACAAGTACATTCTTGATTCTTTTTTTTGCTTTATACTGAGCAAGTCAGTACAAGATCCCTCAAACCCCCTAAAATTTCAATCATATACCAAAGTTTAAAAAGATTTTGAGGATAAAATCATCAATATTTTAGTCTCATTCATTTATATTCTCCCACTTGTGCGAACAAACTAAAGAATGCTTTTTATGTTTCATTATTTTATAGAATTTAGAAGAAATATCTGCCGATCAGCCTGACTAAACCCGTCAATTTTTTCAAATAATTTTACGATTACTCCATAATTTTCAAAAATTAATTCAAAGTGTATGAATTCATTGTTTACCTTAATATATGGTGCTGAATAAAATTTCATGTGATGGCAAATCATGCCCAGAATGGTATAAGATTAACGGTTTAAACATTATTTACATTCATTTATTCTTTCTTTCAATGAAAACACTCAACAGGAAATAGAGACTGCAGAATTTGAATTGCTAAAGCTTCATTTCATAATCATTTTGCACTGTTTTCAGAACTATTATTTCTTACTTTCGATGTGGGATCAGATGGCTTGAGAGTACAAGGAATATGAAATCTTTGGATGTGATCTCTAAAATGACTATCCGACACCAGATCTAGTTAGTGGCACGCAGCCACCCTTCTGTGCAAAAGTCGGTCCGCAGACCTGAGTAGAGCTGGTCTTCGTTTGCTGTAAATCCCCATTCAGCCTGCAAGCAGGTTCTTTAAATGGTAGGGTAAGCAGCCATCTCAAACAGGTAGCGACCTAAGCGCTCTAACTTGATTTTGCTTGACAAAGACTTTTCCTATATTCAGTTGCAACAATCCTCTCAAAGGTTTCTTCCTTCTTGTGGATCTCTCAGCCAAACACAGGCCAGTGGCTGTACATAGCCAGAATATTAATCAACCAAAATTGGTCTCTGCAGCCTTACTTCAAATCCTACCTCTAAATATAATTTCACCCACTCGGAAGGAAGATAATCTTCAGCTATTTCTAAAAATATTTTACTAACTATGTTTTCAAATTGAAGGGATAAAATATTAGAGACTTAAAAAAGAGTGATTTTTCAAGACCAAACTTGCTACAAGAAGACAAGCAGATTCTATCATAATGGAGACATACTATCTTATAAATTTTCTTTTTTCTTCTAGAGAATTTCCGCATCTCTAATATGCAACACATGAATAAATAATGAACGAAATAATATGGAGCAAAATGGAAAATATTTTGATAGTCATTCTAGAATTCTTTGGCAGAGATCGTTTACCCTGCTACTGGAATTTTCCAGGTATCTATAGGTAATGAGTGGTGCAGAAGAGAAAGTGTTCGGAGACCCAAAAGCTAATGATTTGTTGCTTTTATGACCATTAAATAAACAGTCCTGCCAAAATCTTCTTCATTTCTCTAATCAAATTTTGTTCAAAGGAAATGTAACAAGTTTAATCAACAGGAAGTGGGAATTATAATTAAACTTGGTGGCTTCCCATCTACGGGGGAAGTTGAGGCAATCTACTAGCCTCGTTTAAGCATCTTTTCATTATCAGTGGACCTAGAGAAAACTTTTCATCTTTAAGAATTTGGATAAAAAAAATGTTTCAGATAAGGTACTGAGGTCAAAATAATCATAGGAAACTAGATTCTGGAGGTTTTGATATATTATTACAAACATGGAAAAGAAAGGAGAAAACTATTAAATTTTTTCTTTCTTGCAGGTTCTTCTCTCTAGTCGGTAAAATTAATACAGTGGTGCAGTGTGGTGTTTTTAAGTTTATGGATTGGGAGACGGTTTGTATCTCTAAATAAAATTCAAAGTACATTTATTTTTTGGTCTATATTGTGAAGAAAATAGGTTAAAGAAAGATATGAAAAGTATATAATAACCTCTGACTCTACTTGC
>BGPR01029182.1:1888-19437 GCA_013235015.1 Araneus ventricosus | reverse complement strand
GACATAACAGGAAGTGCTTAGACAGCAACGATGTTTAGATATGATGTCTTATGTAAGAATTTTTCTGAATAACAACTATATAGGAACCATTTGAAAATGTAGGACAGCACATTTAGAATTTTTTTTCCGCTTAATGAATTCGAACAGATAAAAAAAGTATTTACAGGCATTTTGCGACGAAATAGGATTTTTCGAAAAATAATGCAGGTATCGATCTGAAATTTTTACCACATACATTCATCTCTTTCATAACTTAATTTAGTACTAGAAATGCAAAATTTTCGTTAAAATTAAGAAAAAATTTAAAATATTTTCAACAGCAACTTTTTAAAAATTACTCCTTACCTAATGAATCTATCTTAACCCTCGACGGCTCATTTTATAGGGTTTTTTTAGATACCTATAGCTTTTTCATTTGAGATTTTCCTGTTAGATTAATAACCTTTTATTTAAACGCGAAAAACCGATGTCTCAACTTTTCTTCTCCAATACCCTTATCTAGATCGATATCCGGCTGTGTGATTAAGTGGCATGTTTTAGATGGCCAACCCAATAGCTTTAAGCAATAAAAATGCTCTTATGTATTTTTTTCATGACAAAATACAATTCGACTGGACTAAAAGAGAAAGTATTGTCAAAAAAAAAATGACCTCGATATTTTCCTGAACCCCCATGTTTTAGAATTCACACAGTTCTGAAAAAGATTTTTGAAGTTATGTCTGCCTGTCTGTTTGTGAACACGGCAACTCAAAGAGAAAACTAGCTAGATAATTGAAATTTGGTATGTGGTCTTAACACCAAAACTGTATCAAATTTTCGACAACAACCGTCAATGGGAATTCTGTCTATTTCTCCTTCCGTGTGGATGTGAACACGATAACTCAGAAATACAATGAGCTAGACAGATGAAATTTGGCAGATCTATATCGAATGTTGGACGAATCTAACTGAGTTGATTGTCTGTCTTTACTTGTGTATGTGAAAGCGTTTGCTCAGAAACGCTTCAAGTTAGGAAAATGAAATTTTGATATGTGATCTTGACGCCAGACTTTTAGATATGTATGAAATTTTGGAACCAAATGGTCAACGAGAACGGGTCAAAAGTGCTTATTCGTTTCTCATACTATTCTAAGAAACTAAACACGAAAGCCGCCATATTGATAAATATATAAGAAAGTCGAGGGTAGAAGTCTCCTATGACATTTTTTACAGTCATTAATTAAAAAGTTTATTTTAAATATATGGAGAATTCGAATGCCCGTAAAACTATTTTTGGTGCACAAAAGCAGAAAAAAGCAATTGGTGAGAAAATTAACGAGAAGAAGCTTTCGAAAAGGTAATAAATTTTGATTTGAAAGAAATTTTTGTTATAATAAATTTAAAGTCTTTCAATAAATAACAAAGCAAAATTATTAGTCGATTTAACTTTTAATTCGAATAATTCGTTAATATAATTGAAGAGGGATTATTCCTCATTTGCTATGCGTTTTCTTCAATACATTTAAATTCAAACCAAACTCCTATTTTCTCTGGTTGGGAAAATTATACTATTACTAATACAATAGCCCAGATCTCTCGGTAAAGTTCTGACGTCACCAACAATAAAACTAGCGCCATAGCACTGCGAGGCGTTAAACAGCATTATTTCATTGTTAGAGAACATAAATTTCAGCAATTTTAAATTTAAAAGAGTAATTGTCGTTCTAATTTCAAATTTAATAGCTCTAAAATAGTGAAATAAAATTTGCTATCCATTGATATAAAATTTATTTCGCTATGATCAATAGTTCCCGAGAAATTTTAAATTATATTAATCATATATTTCAAAATAATTTCGGTTTTTTAATAGAAAGTAGTAAATTACGTCAGTGGTATATCATGCATGACATATAGTTTGGACGCGACGATGCGTCTAATTATTTAGTGCAATCGTGATGATATAATTTGATATTTTTTGGCAACGTTAAAATTTACACAAAGACATCTGAATTACAAGGAAAATTGTTAAACAACGAAAAATACTTCAAACTGAATATTGTTTACCAAGAGGCTTTTTGAATAAAGAAATATGTAAATAATATGTAAATAAAAATATATTTCCTACCATAATACATATGTTTATTTTATTTGTTTTCTATCAATGTTAAACATTTATCTCGCATATATATATATTTAAACACGTCAGATTTGACGGGAAATCTTTCGAATGAAGAGGAAATTTGCACCCGTCATACTATGACGGGTGATTTTCTAGTTGTTACATAATAAATTGTAAGAATGATTGAATTAATAATCAAATAGAGATAATTTTAAGAATGGAAGTAACACAACAAGAAAATTATAAGCAACTAACTGAAATGGTACAAAATACAACCAATTTTTCTGAGTAGAAATGTTAGCCATCAAAGGCGACTATAAACAAAAACCTAAAACAGGCAGACATTTTGACGTATTTTTCTATAAAAGTAAGAAAAAAATATAAGATAATCCCGATTTGAAACGCTTAATTGAAATTTGCTGAGCAGAACCATTATATTAAATCATATTTGATTTAAAGTATGGTTAATGATTTATTAGTTAATTTTATTTTTCTGATCATATCGAAAATTCGTCTTTTTTATTTTTTTGTTTCAAATCGTTTTCTTCCGAATAGGGGTAAAAGTGCAAAAATTTAGGAAGTCTTGAAGAAGAAGTAACAATCTGATTTTGCAAAAATCTTCATATTTGTTTACTTCAAAATTTTGTAGAATAGTTTAAGTCAATTATTCTTTTACAAAAGTAATTTAATTGTGCTTGTAAATCAAAATTACTTTAAAATTGAATCATTACTTTTTATTCATAATTGCTTTAGTGGTTCGATCTTTTTAAATAATAAGTAAGAAAACAATGAGCATAGCAGGATTCCTACTACATACTAAGGCCAATAAAAATAAAATGCATAAATATTAAAAAATATTAATTTAAATTCTACTAAAATGATTTATGCTTTGACCTTCTGTTAATAGCATACTAATTTTTTGTTTGTTAGTTTTGATGGTGATTTTGAAAAAGTAATATTTTTAAACATAATAAACTAGCGACTTACACGCAGGGTTGTTATAATTAAATTTGGCCCATTCGTAATGCCCTAGAACAGGCTCTATGGCTCCAAACGAAAAAGTTTTTCACTATTATATCAGTGGCGTAGCGAGGGTAAGTGGCGCTCGGGCCATAATATGGTATTTCCGCCCTCAACCCCGTCATTACAAGTAACTTAATTTGTGAAAGGGCGCCCCGGACATGTACTTTATCGTCCCCTCAACATATTTGACTTTGAAAGGGACGTAAGCGCATTAACAATTAGTCGCAATGGTCACTGGTGTAGAAAGGGTAATACGACATTTTTTTTTTATCCCAGTCGTCATCACTCGCTTAACAAACGTAAACGGCGCTAGACTTATGGAATTATTTTTATGTTCCCTCATCATATTTTACTTTAATAATTACATGAACGCACTAATATTTTGTCCCCATAGTGCCCTCTACAACTGACACCCGGGGCATCTATACCCCCTTTCCCGGTCTCTACGTCATTGTATTATGTAGTAAAAGTGATGCGTTCAGAAAACTGGAAAGATAAAGAAAACTCAAGTAAAAACGATATTTTGAAAGTAAAAAGACTTGAATTAAGAAATAAATAATTTCAGCAGCATTTTTAGTTAAACCAAAATAAATAAAAAAATAAAATTCAATTGAACTATTAAATTTTCCATCATTAATTTTAAAAAAATGCAAAAGGCGTCTTAGATAATTGCGTAGTGCCGCTTTTGACGAAAATTTTAAACAATTTTTCGTTTCTTCTTCTTTTTTTTCCTTTTCTTTTTTGTTTCTTTTTTATTTATTTACATATTTATTTTTTCAGTTTTCACAGAGCATAGAGAGCAATTTTGCTGCGTTTGGAGCCATCGAATTGGCTATGGTACTTTCTGTCAAATATGCTTCGTTCAACCTATAAATTATGAAATTAGGGTTCAAAAGTAATTACTTTTAAAAATATGGGACACAAAGTAAGTTATTATTTTTCAACAAACATTGACTGTTTTTTGTGTTTAATTTTAATTTTGTTTATGAATGTTAACATTTTTACATTAAGAAAAAGGAGATATAGTTTTCCTTAAAGTGCGATTTCTATATTTAGTAAAAGTTGAGACAGAGAATTTTTCAAAAGTAATATTTTTTTTATAAAAAGACCTAGTTAGTTTTTTCAAATTATCATTGATTTATTGAATTAATAAAAAGAAGGCGGTCTAGGAGATGTTATTCAAAATCGGATGTTTTTTAAAAACAGAGACAAAGAATCAAAACCAGATATATACAACTGTATCCAGGTCGTAGAGTGTAAGTGTGCCGTATCAACTTTGCAGCAAACTTCTTTTGCAATTGTGGTGTGTAAGGGTGTCGTTTCCACTTCACATCAAACTTATTTTGCAAGTGGGTTGGCCGATTATGCTGTGTTACTTTGCAGGAATTTCTCTGCAAACTTGTCGCGTCAAGTTTGTCATGAGAAGATAATATCCAGAAAAAAAAATCACACTTGCTTCAAGGGGTCTATTCTGGTACGCCCGGTTGGGTTGGGAGACGTCAATTTTACCGTTGTTAACGTGCGGAAAAAGTGACGTCTCCCAACCCGGGGGGCACCGGAATATACCCGCAAATGTACATACTATCTGAAGGTGCCGCATTACTTTTTTGATAAAGTTTAGTGTCATCAAAAAACAAATATTCATATCTCTTTACTTTTTATAAATCAGAAAAGAAAGACTAATGAGTCAATACTTCTTTACTTTTTATAAATCAGAAAAGAAAGACTAATGAGTCAATACTTCTTTCCGATGACAGAAAAATTATAATTGTGGAAATGCAATTCGTCTTAGTGGCAACACTGTTTATTAAAACGTAAATAAACAAACGGTAGTTTTGATTTTGCCCTCAATGTTTTTTACTACTAAACATATTTCCATATAGATCTTGAACTAGGTTAAATTTTTATAACAAACCATAAAAAAATCTCAATTTTGATATATTTTTGTTTTTATACTGGTTAAATGCTATTAATGTAAAAGTCAATATTGTATTGACAAAGTTGTTCTTCTACGATCTCGAAACACTTAATTTTAATGGATAGAGATATATTTAATGAATTTCTGTCTGATGATGGAAGCCCTCAATTAGGACGGAACGTTGTGATAACTTCTAGCAACGAACCAGAAAACAGTAGTTCTCCGTTTTTCAATCCCAGCCAAGGAAACAGTTTAAATACGAAACGTAGAAGGATAAACAATAACGTCTATCATGAAAAATATCGAAAGTTGAAGAGAGTTGTAAAAGACTTCGTTTTCGTAAGTTTTATTTTTAATGTTTCAGGCCAATGATGGTAGTGAAATTTTGTTCATTAATTGCCATTAAACCAAATTATTTATTTTTTTTTGGTTAAAAGATGATCGAAAATTTGAATAATCAGATTGGCTTTCTTTAAAGGTTGTTGAATGTTTCTGTTGAAGTTAGTTCTATGTAATATTTGTTATTCTGTCATTTATTCCTTGCACTTGTAAGGTGCGTAGTTGTTAGTGTGTACATTTTTATACTGTTAAAGTTTAATTGAATTTTTTATCAAATATTTAGAATTATCATGGTGTTATAAGCTTTTCTCTAAATAAATGAGATTTATCCTCCTTCGAGGGAAGTGATTGTAATCATTGTAAGCAGAAGTGCCCCAAAAGTAATTTTACTAACTGGGCAAGGCAACCCTCCCCAACCAAACTTTAGTATTCTATAAATTCTAAATGTCAAACAAACCTTTACTTTAAAATATGCATGTTTTACCTGCAAATATGACTTAATAATTTTATGGTGAGAATTTTTAAACTTCAGCTATACTTAAGATTATATAGTGGTCTTATTGAAACTAAAATAATATATTCAATAAATTAAAAAATATATTACCTTATTTCTCAAGTATATTAAAACTTATTTTTCATACCCTCGCTTTGATGTTAGGGGTAGTGTGCAGGCCTATGATTGTTAGATTCCTAACAAAGTAGTTTTTAAAAGATGTAATTTCAGCATTGATCTTCACTTCTTTATTTTATATTCATATAGTATTTATTGTGCATGCATGGGATAAAATCTTTCACTAACATAGCCCGTTCATGCTTGAATTTTATTTGAATCAGTTCTTCCCAAATAGTTTCAATTTTAATGGAAAAAGTGATGATTGTTATGCATTTGAGATTGTATTAATGCATATTCAAGAAAATGACTAAGTTGAGCCTGCTGTTTATGGTTACATGGTGTAGAATCGGTTATTGCACTATACTGTACTCTTAAAAATAGGACATATGGCAGTAAGAAATAAAAACAACTTTTTGCAGCATATGCTTTCAATTTATTCTTAAACTTTTCAAAAGTAATCTTGATTTCATCTTGAAATTAATTCTAATTTGTATCAGTAAATTAGCTGCACCAGTTCTGATACTGAGGTATTAAAAATTATCAGATGGTAGACATCTAACTAAACAGTAGTATTGATGTAATGTAGTTAGACAATAAAATTACTAACCTTTGTAGCAAATACCTAGTATTGTTTAGCTAAATTAGTACCATAGTTAGTTTATGTGGAGTTTACAGTACACACTTACTTCATTCCTCTTAGGATCGCCAACTCTTTGCTGCCAAGAACGGCGATGAGAGAATATTTGTTTCGGATGCGTCTAGATGTTTTTAACGAGTGACAAGCATGCATGTGCACAAATTGATCTTTTCCATCGGTGTTTTGCTTATTAGGCTATATTGCACCATGTTTCGATTGGACTGTTTTGTTCAACTCTTCTGATGTGATTGGTTGATTCATTCGAATTTGAATAAAACTTAATTTGGAATTCTTCGGATTGAATATCGGTTCAGTACCGTGTATGTTATTCTGCGTGTTTTGTTTCTCAATGAATAAGAGAAGCTATGAGTATTCCGCTATGCTGAAAGTGAAGCCTTTGATATTTTTTAAGTTAAAAAATTTGCCCGGTACATGCTTGAAATGCTGTAGGCATTGCGTGCGGAAATTCTAGTTTTCTGAATTTTTAAAAAAACCTAGATTCCTAACATTCAATGAAAAAGCGAAGCTACTAGTTTCCTGCTATGCTGAAAGCGAAGCTGCTGATGTTTTTTTAAGTTAAAAAAATTTGCCTGGTGCATGCTTAAAATGCCGGAGGCATTGCGTGCTCAATCTCTCCTTTTCATGTGATGCTTGCGCAAGAGAGCAATAAAAATTGCACTACACATCCAAAACAGTATTTGGCAATGGCAAATGAAATTGTGCCAAGAAAAATTGGCGAGAAACATAGTTTCATGACTTCATGTTAAATTAGTATTTGTTTTTAAGAATTGTTGGCATATTTATTATTGTACTTGTTTAAGATAATATAAGTACATAAATTATAGTGCTGGCTTTGACATAGTTTTTCTTCAATGCATTTATGTACTACTTTGTACATTAGGTATGTGTAATATAATTTATTTTATTTTAATTATTAGGATATTTACTTGCAATCTTTTGTAGGAAAATGCTTCCTTGTGCGATGAAGTTGCTCGAATGCAAGAAAAAATTCTGATTGCAAAAGAAGAAAGAAGGTGAGTTTAATAAATTAGTAAATTTTTAATAAATAAAGATGTTAAAATTTTTAACTTCTCAAAACTTAACTGATTTGTTGTTTGATATTAGTAAAACTTAGTTCAGTGAAATGGCTGTAAATGATATTTTGATGGCTTTTCTCTTTCTCTCTTATATAAATTTTATTGATTGAAGAAAATGAAGAGTTTTAGTTTTAAATCAGATACAAGGGGATTTCATTTATAATCTACTTTTTATATGAACTTCTCGCAGGAAGCCTTTTCTTATTCTTCTGGTATTAAAAAAGTAATCTAGCCTGCTCTGATCTTAAGAGATGACTGGCCATTCCTTACTAATCGTACTTATATATTTTTTCATATTTTTGTCACCACTATAAATTGAAGAAATATGTTGTGTACTAAATTATTAGTTATATGATGTATTCCTTGCAAATATCTTGATAATAATTACTAATATTTGTCTTTTAATGATATTAAATTGTGACTTGTTAATATTAAGGAAACAAATTTTAAATAATTTTTCAACTTAACAGTTTTAAAGAGTGGTCTAATAGACTAATTAAATGAAGAAGTATAAATCAGTTTGTTATAAAAAAAATTTACTTTTTTGTCTTTTTTGAAGATATCTCTTAAGAAAGCTGCAAGGATTCCAAGCTTTAAAAGATGGTTCAGCTCAAACTAATCCTATGCCTGGTTTATCTTTATCATCGGGAAAGAACTTAGCAGGAGACAATACAGAATCTCAAGGAAAGAAAAAAGCCCAAGTGAAGAAGCGGCCTGCGTCTAAAACAGTTGGTATGATCTGTCTAACACATTTTCCAAACTTTTTGTTCATATAATTTATGAGATTGTTCCATAATTTTTTTCTTTGCATCAAAAATAATTTTTAAATACTGCAACACTATGTTTCAAATTCAATCTGTTTGTTATTCATTCAGCAACTTATTGATCTTGAAAGTATGTAGAATGAATATGATGATGCTGTTTTAGTTTAGTGCATCAAACTGGCACAGGAAGAATGTGAAATTAAAATTTCTTGATAAAAAATTTAATGAATTATGAATAAATTATGTGATAATGAAATAGTCATTACTTTTGCAACATAATCTGGAATGACTATCTCACATAATACATTATATGCAAATGTGCAATAATTTTTGTGGTCAAATTAATTGACCATTTACTTGTTTCATATGCAAGATTTGTATAAAACAATTGAAAAATAGTAATGTCCTTATTTATTAACTCCTGCATAAAATGAAATCAAATAAGCATTAACATTTTATGATTATATTATTTTCACTTGATTTTCAGTATCATTCATTGTTTGGAAGGGTGGGTCATTGGTTTAAGTCTTTATTATCTAATTAGACTTATAATAAAAAATTCTGATTCAGGTGGCATAAAAATTTTCAGTATCATGCCATGGAATATTCTCATCATCATGTGATATTTTACTGGACATTAGAGACTTAACTAAGTTTGATTGCATCATGCTGTTTTATCTTCTTTTGCTTTGTTTATGATAGTAATTGGTTAAGCAGCATTTCACCATTTTTGTAAAATAGATTTTCATGTATAAATAGATAATTTCTGATTATTACCTATGTAAAAAATACTATGCATTTTTTAAATGTGAGTTTTTTGAACAAATGTAATAAGACAGAGACCTAACTATTAAATAATGATTCATTATTGAAAATAGATTAATAATTGACTTAAAAGTAACTGTATAATTTCATAAAAAAAAGGTGGTAATGAATGTTGTAACAAATAACGATTAATATCTTCTGTGTTTTTCTTTTTTGTTAATAAAAAACCATTGTGAAACCAATGAATCTTTTGCATTTTACAGAAGAAGGTGCAAAACCCAAACCAAAAAGAAGAAAAGTCCCAGCTGATAAAAGACTTGTTACTCCAATACCTCTGGATGTTGCTGGTCGCCCAATATTTCCTATTGTGTTGGGGTCACTTACTATTCACAGTTTAGGTGTTGTAAGTAGCAGTTTTCTCATTTCAATTTATGAATATTGCTAAAAAATTATACTAACAATGTTGATTTTTTTTACTTTAGTTTTATACCAAATATTTTATTTTTTCTTATACATAAAAGGTTTACATTGCTCCATAGTAATCTGAAAAATTGTAGTGTTTGGAATCAAAAAATTTTTGTACCTGGGATTTTTATGTTAACCTATTAATCGCTGACATTGCATTGATGCAATGGTCAAAATAAATGCTTATGAAAAATTATCTACCTAACAAATTTTATTTTAATAGCAGTTTTTGAGTAGGCATAATCTGGAGAATATTTCAGTAAAAAAATCTTTGCCTTTAAACAATAATTTTATTTTTAAAAACAAGTTCCATACTTGATGCATTTTTTAACAAAAACTTTCGGCCTGGTCTTTCTGGAGAAAAAATAAAACTAAATAAACATGAGTGTTACAGGTGATATATTGTTTGTCAAGGTCGCTGCTTATCACAAAATTCCATCAGTCAGTTGTTTGTGGTTTTCTGAAGGGAATTGAAAAAACGCTTATTGCGCTCATGCAACGTTTTGTGGGAAAAGAGTACTTCAGCCACTTACTCTCATTGTTACACTGTGGTAATTTTTTTCCTTCAGCAAGCAAAGAAATAACTAAAATGAGATATTTTACATTAGAAGATGCTCTTCAAAGATTTTTTGATGATGTTGAAAATAGTGAAATTGATTTTGTTGTTATTTCTCCAGAAAATCAAAAGTGGCAAAGAAGAAGAAATGTTAATATTTTGAATAATCATAATAATGCTTTAGAATGCTGCAGGCCTATTATTCAAGAACGTTGATGAAAAAAGTTTTTGTTTCACAAATCTCGTCCTATTGGACAGTATACTACAAAAGTGGAAGGAGTTTATTTATGCGGCAATTTAGCAGGCAGTTACAGGATTGGTATTCGTGAAAAAATATTGAAATTCCAATATTTACTAATTAAGTTGATGTAACCTTGACAAATGTGTTGGAAGTATTAAGTTTGTCTATTACAAAAAGTAAAATTTGAGGAAGAGTATGCAATTATATTTCTTTTGCACACTCCCTTTGAAAGGGAAGTGGAGATTTATTATCTAGTCATAGATCATCAACAAGAATACCTAGTATGTTCAGTATTCAAAAGTCATTATATGGAGTAGGTGGGCCCTTTTTATAAAGTCTGAAGCAAACAGTGGGCTTCA
Source organism: Araneus ventricosus (assembly GCA_013235015.1). Classification (NCBI taxonomy): domain Eukaryota; kingdom Metazoa; phylum Arthropoda; class Arachnida; order Araneae; family Araneidae; genus Araneus; species Araneus ventricosus. The sequence continues at coordinate 8,562 of BGPR01029182.1, read as the reverse complement.
TTATAAGTATAGTCTGACTGTTTATTGATGCAAAGATTGTAATATAGTGTAATATATAATACTTCATGATTGTAGTAAACTTTTTGTGCTAGAAGCTATTTACTGCAAATAATCAGTTATTTTTAAAAGAAAAATATCTTAAAATTTGATAGTAAATTAATTACCTGTTAAGTGATTTCTAGCTTTACAAAAAAAAACTAAAAGTTTTCCTGCACTCAACTCTAAGATATATCCTCATATGCTCAATTCAACTCACTTAAAATCTGTACTCGTATTCCACTGATGTTGCGTGAACGCAACACTCGATTTTTCAAAAGCTAAGACTATTTTACTATAACTTAATGTTATATAGGTTCAAATCAACAATTAATATTATTTGTATAGTAAGAAATCCATCCCTTATAGTTTTGGCGTTTAATGGGTTAACCCTCCAAGCAATCAAACTGGCTTTTTCTGTTCTTTAAAATCTGACAATAAATTTCTTCATATTGCAAGGTTTTGATTATTTTCCAAAATCCACTTTTTCATAAAGGTTTCCTCATTTTTGACCACTAGTGTAGCATATAAAGAAAATATTGATTTTCTATATGTATAACCTTATGTGAATTTAATATCTTGATGGTTTTAGCATATTTATATATTAAATTTTTTTATTATGTTTTATAGTAATTAGTTTTTTGAATTTTCTTTATAGATTATATCTGATAGGCCTGGATATCATACAGAGCAATGCATTTATCCTGTTGGATTTTGTAGTTCTCGTACATATGCAAGTCTGAAGAATCCGTTAAGCCAGTGTCTGTATCAGTGCACAGTGACTGACAGTCCATTTGGCCCTCGGGTTTGTAGCTTTTTGGGTTAGAAATGTACTTAAATAATTAAGATTTTTAATTAGATTATTGTTCTGAAATACATTAAAATCAAATTCTTTTGTAATAAGCTGTTTTATATGTTTTGTATTACACACAGTTGATTTATTACATGTGCTCTCTGTATATATTTTAAAGGGGGAGGGAGGCCCATTTGTTTGAAAGTCTGCAGAACTTAACAATTGGATATAATTTAGTGTATTCAAAATAATCACATAAACTATATATCATACAACAGCAAATCTGTTAGTACAAATATATTTTACTACTTAATTTTTAAAAAAATTATGTGTGCAAGTATTCATTAAAATTTAGATGCAGAAAAAGTCAATGAGACATTGTTTCCATTTGGCATGTAATATCATTGGTAACATCGAGACTATCAGCAAAACTGTTTTAGTCAACTTTTTGTGTAGAAATTTGTGTTTATTTTGAAAGCTACTTAATTTAAAGCAAATCATAGCAACTTGCAAATTATTGTTATATAATTAAGTCTGATAGGAACTTATGCGCATTTGATTGCCCACCCCCCTCCTCCCAAAATAATTCATTCAATATTTTGTGGGGGTTGTTTGAATTTGAATAGTCAGTGAAGTTTAGACACAAAATAGCAAAGGCAGATTAAATACTTTAGCAATCCCTCTTTGTACATAATATTTGATATCAGAATGCTGCTTGAATTTTTTGTTTATCATTTTCAATAATTGATACAAAAATATTGTTAGATTTATAGAGTTATCCAGAAGGGAAGGCAGCATTTGACAGTTATAATATCTTCATTAAACATTTGTCCCTGAAAATAATTACAAAGATAACTTTCTATGATATGTTGATTTTTCTTTTAAATTAAATGTTTAACATTTTGTATAAACATAAACTCAGTATGATATTTCAGAAGTCAGTAAAAAGTCCTATCCTTTGATTCCTTAATCATTGCTGTAGGATTTGCATTAGTTGACAAAAAGACATATTCACAACGGAAATAATATGTAGAATATTTTTTTTCTGGATCTGTTTGTGTTCTGGTTCTTGTGGAAAATTTATTTGCTGTCATGAGTTTTGATAACTACCTTACTGATGAATATGTCAAAACATGGAAATGATATCATGTATAAATTTTCAAATATTTCAAGAATTGGGTGTCACGTATATGTAGAATTCAGGCATCTCAACTTCACTGCATTTTGCTTTTGAGCAGAAATCATTTAGTATCTCAATTCTCTCATCTATGTATGATTATTTGTTGTTTATTTACTAAAAAAATTAACAGAAACAAAATTTACCTTCCAAAAGTTTCAAATCTGTTAAATTTCTTGCAAATTTGGTTTTAAGACAATTTTTTTTCTTTACTTTGGAATGACATAATTTTATCTGTATTGTTAATAGTTAAATATAAATTTAAAAATAAAAATTTGGATTTATAAGGTTTAAGTAAGTATGACTGTTTGCAACAATATTTTGTTGTGCACCGATATAATAGCTATACTGTAAAGATACTTGTTTCAAATCATGTGTATTCCATACCTTGAGTTTATTCTTGTTTTCTATATTTTGTAATGTTTTAAGATTAATATTTTGTATGACATTGTGTTCTTGCATCAGTGTGTGTTCTGTTTTAGAGTTATGATTAACAACCCTTGAATAGTTCACTGCTGTCACTGTTTGCTTATAATTGCTTGTCATATCATTATCCGAGTATATGAAAGCTATGGAAAAAACTTTGTAATATTTGTTGTGACAGATTGCCACTCATCTTGCTATGTAAAACTGAAGATATATGCCAGTTTTTTCTTTTTCATAAATATAGAACCCCTTTCCTGTATTTTTTTCATAAACTTTAAATTTCTTTAAAATATTACATTTTGAGTAAGAAAAATAATTGTGAAACAAATTATAATATATATAAGCAAAAAAAAATATAAAAAATGCATGTATTACACTTTATCCCACTGTTTGAACTGACCATAAAGCACAGCACTGAGGCATATAACTATATTCCAATTGCAAAATCTTCTAAGGAAAAAAATTGCAGTTTAGTAATAGTAGTTGTGTTATTACAGCTGTTAGTTTCAACTATAAAATTTATAAAAAAGGTTAAGAGAATTGGAATATAATCTATACTTATAAAAGGCAATGTTTGTGTGCGTGTGTGTGTGTGTGTGTGTGTTTGTCGGCGATGTCCAGACGAATCTATCGCACTTACAGCCATGAAATTTGGTACACAGGTAGTCGTAATGGTGACTGAATGCACCTCGAAGCCGAAATTTTAAATTTTAATCTAGAATTTTTTTTATTTAATGTTTTGTGTTGTTTTGGTTGATTTTTCGCACTAATTTCTCAATAGAATAGTTACGAATAAGTTTACGATAAAAATATATACACCATCGGAAAGAGCATGCGATTTCCGTTCTAATGAAGTTAGTTTTGAATTTCTAACGTAATTTACTGAATTTTGAGAATTTTTTTAAAAATTGTCACTTTCTCCTTATATTTTTAACTGTCAATGTTTTTTTCCCTCGCATCCAACGTTCTAATAAACCTATGATTTTCAGTTTTTTTATGGTAACAACAGAGGTATTTATCTCTCATTTAAAACAAGAACGGTTAAAATATCTTTGTCCGTTCGTTTTTAATAATTTTTTTTCTTAAAGGGTTAAAAAAATTCTTTTCGAATGAAGTTCTTTCTCCGGAACGGTGAGTTTCTCCCTGGCTACGGCTAGCGCCATCTGTTGGAATTATTCTCTCCTCAATTTTTAGCATGTTTTGCTAGGAATAATTTGAAATCATTTCGTTGGACGCAAGGGTTTAGTCGTAAATTAAGCAGTGCTGGAAGATTCTGACATGGGTGATAAGTTGGCTTTGAACTTCTAACGTAATTCGCTGAATTATGAGAGAATTTTTTTCGTGATGATCTAAAAGAGTTTCTTTACCATCTGCGTAAAATGTGCCATAGCTTTTCACGCAAGCTCCAGGGGGGTGACGAAGGGGGTACTGTCGTGACCTTGAAACGTCACGGTACTGTGGTTTGAGACTGTATTGCATCAGCATAACTTAGATACACCATTGCTGTATATTAAAGATTTTCACGTTGCAATTTTTTTTTTATTATTGTTTTGGAATAACGTACTCTGTACTGCTTTTCTACATGTCATTATCGCGGGAAAATCAATGTGTATCTTTTGTTTTGATTTTGTTTCAAAACTTTTTCGTGTTATTGTGGGCGATTTTTTTTTCATGTTTTTGAAGTCCTGATTCCACGGGCAACATCGTGCGCGTTCTGCTAGTTCAAGTATAAAATAAGGTTGAAGTTGCCCTTTATTTCATATCCTATCCTTTAATTTGTTTAATGGTAAATAGTTCGGAGATATTATTAAAACTTGCTTTCTGAAAAAAACTTTTTTTTTTTCAGTTTGAGATAACACCTGAAGATGACCCTGGTCATTCCCTTATAGGGAGCTCACCAAATGAAGTTCATAGTGCTCTTTTAAAATCATTAAATACAGTGTGGTAAGGTTTCTTTTCTGTATATTGTATATGTTTGTAGAATAGAGCTGCATTTTTTTTTAAAAACTGAAACTCGTGATTCTTAATTTTATACAAATACAATTCTGGTACAGTAAGAATACAATCTTGTAATCATATAGAATTGGAAATGGTGTTTATATTAATTATATTTGCACAGTCTATATTTTATTTAACATTAACTCTTATTCTGACAAGAAATTCTTCTTGAAGTTTTATCTCACAACTTTGGGAGAAGATTTATTTAAAAATCTTCAATAGTGTATGTTCAAAGTTATGAAAAATAGTTAACTATCAATGTGTTTTTGTTTTATATTTTCCTAATATTAATTCATTTCAGTTTTTTAACAAAAATACAGGATATCCCCCAAAAATATATATTTACTTTAAATAATTAATAGGTCAATGTTTATTAAAATACATTTCATTTAAAAAATGTTTTAGAATTTACAGGCATTATCTAATTATTTTGTCTACGTCTGTTTTCAAACTGACATCTGTTATGATCCAGGCACTGCTGAGTCTCATTCAGTGGCTACTTTCAATTCAGCGACTGTTGCAGGTGTCATAGGGTTGACTTTGTTTTTTAAGTATTTCCTGAATTGAGAGCAGCTATTGAGTGAAAATGCACACAAATATCAAATGAAATGTTTTGTGATGTTTGCGATTCCATTGCTTTGCATTGTCAACAGTACCTAGACCAGAACAAATGTTAGTATGAAAGCAGGCATTGACAAAATAATTAAATAATATCTGTAGATTCCGAAACATTTTGAAAATGAAATGTATTTTAGTAAATACTGACTATATAATAATTTAAAATATGCATACATTTTTAGGACACCCTGTATTTATAAACCAATCTATGTTGTAAGTATTTTTTAATAAAAAAATCCTAAGACAAATTGTACGTAAAATATTCATTTATCAATACAAGAACCTATTGAGATGGAGCTATTTATTTTTACTTGCACTATAATTTATGTAATCTTAGTTTTAATTTTGTATGATAGGATATGTACCTTTTAATCATAAGATCATGATTCAATTACCTTTAATTATAAGATCATAAGATCAAAATTACCTGTTTTCATATAATCATACCATTATTAAAGCTTTTACTCTTTCAGAATTGTATAGTAAGCAGTTATGTCAGTTTTGATAAATTTCTGTTTGAAAAAGACTTGTAAGATTATTAAAAAACGATTATCCACATAAAGGACAGTTATACTGTATCCTGAACTATCAGCGTCAAACTTGTATATCTGCGATCTCATTTCATTTCACTGCTTATTATTAAGTGTTATATTTTGTGCACTAATGGGATAGATTGCTGATAATGATATTTCATACATAAACACAAATAAATCGATTTATCTTCTTTTTGTATTTTTAGTTCTGAGTAGCCCACAGCTAGTAGTAATAAGGCAAAATTGATTCACTCAAATTTATGTCATTTGAAAGATGAGACATCTTTGAGTTGTTCTTTCTGTCTAACTCTTTCTATGTGACAGCAACTAGTTTCTCCCCATTATATATTGATTCACAAATGTAAACATTTTCTTTCTTTGTTCTTGTTTGTTTATTTTGTTAAATATGTGCCATTGACTATTCTTTGTAATTTGTTTTAGTGTAATACTTATGAGACCTTGCAATTATATAGCACTCCTCTTCTTTTTTTTTACATTCTGAGATGTGAAGTATACAGAGAGATTAGAAAATATTTTAATTGCCAAAAAATTCGGCCTTGAGATTTTGAGGAATCTACATGTTTTAGACTTCTTGGAGTCCAAAAAAATGTATTTTTGGAATTATGGCTGTCTGTGAACAAAATAACCGAAAAACAAAACAAGCTAGATGAATGAAATTTAGCATCTGTATTGCTTACACCAACATTGTAGATCTGTATCAAATTTTGGGTAAAATGCATTAAGGGATAAACTGTCTATTTATATGTCAATATGCTAACTTAAAAATGGATAAAATTAGATGAGTTATATTTGGCATATATGGTTTTATCACTAGAATTGTAGATCTGCCAAAATTTGGACAAAATTCGTCAGCAAGTAGTGTATGGGAATGCAATTACTCAAAACCATAACAAGCTAGGCAAATGAAATTTGGCATGTCATCTTGAACCAAAATTGAAAAACTGCACAAATTTTTAACCTAATCTGTCAATGGGGAGAAGGTCTGAATTGCTTAATTGAGTCTTTTTACTATACTATGAAGCTAAACACAAAATATTCCATATTATGTAAGCATATGAAAAGTTGGCATTAG